>OZ010580.1:112253535-112258535 GCA_963932145.1 Acanthosepion lycidas | reverse complement strand
CCTCTTTTCTTTTCTACATCATTTCCCCCCCCCATTCTGTTTCAAACGCGATCTTCTTTTGCTTCTTTGGACCTCAGTTTTAGCCAGTTCATGATCAAAATTGATATTTATATATGTAATTCAAAATTTTTCCCTGGAAATTCTATTTTTTATAATCCAATAATGCTACCTACGTCATGTAATCTGCCAAACGCCATTTACAAAAAATAATTTTGAAATTTTATTCTTTTCTCTTCATTTATACATTTTTATTTTTGTGACGGGCGGTGGCCCTTTATAATTGAGTATAACTCAAGACTTCAATTTTAATTAAAACAGTATTTAATTACAATCGCAAGCAAATACTCAACAAGAACAAAGTAGTAAAATTCAACCAAAGATAATTAACCATTAGTAGAGCGGCTCGGCTTAACATTCGGTAAATCTTAAATTAAAACCCAAATCTTTGACGCACAATAATTCACACTGATTCGACTGGATAGTTCCATTCAATAGTCACCCAATAATAGCTTCAGTCAGTAGCCTGACACTGCTATTTATACACATGGCGGAAAACATATTCTGTTGTAACCTAGAAGCGGTTACTGAATGAGGAATAACCAAAACGGAAGTTGGAAATGAAATGGCAATCTTTATGATATCAACAAAATACAATACTCGCCAGTGGCGTGAAGTAGGTAAACCACTGCTAGTGATGGACTACTTAGGTAGCATATTAACCCCACTTACAATAGTGTCCTATGTATTTATGAGGATTGGGATATACCCATTAGTGTTCATAGGTACGCCATATAACATATTCATAAGTCCAGAGTAACACGTTCAAAACTCGGTGTCAGTAGTTAGTCATTTTCTTCTTATATGACAATTATTATTATTATTATTATTATTATTATTATTATGGAACCTTACCCATAATAACATAATGGACTATTCCATACGTAATAAATAGTGCGCCTCAAGAGGAAGCAGTGAGTTCAGTCCGAAGTCGGGCGACCGGCTGATCGGTTGAACTCTCTGCCTTCCGGCGGGGAGGAACCCGAACGAGGCTACGCCGAAGGGCGGAGTCTCTTTCGGGGAGGTAAACCGACCCTGAACCCGTGTATACGAGTTCAAAGAGCATATTTTTGGCCGAGCCCACGGGCTCGGAGATCCCACGTTAAACCGGCCTTGTGCCACATGATGCCCTCGTGGGAGGTGACTAAATACCGTTCAGTCCGAAGTCGGGCGACCGGCTGATCGGTTGAACTCTCTTCCTTCGAGCGGGGAGGAACCCGACCCTGAACTCGTTTATTCGGGTTCAATGGGCATATTTTGGCCGGGCCCACGGGCTCGGAGATCCCACGTTAAAAAGGCCTTGTGCCACATGATGCCCTCGTGAGAGGGTGACTAAATACTGTTCAGTCTGAAGTCTGGAGTGAGGTCCGTCAGAAGTCCGTCAGGAGTCAGACAGTCAGTCAGTCAGAGCGAGCGAGTCAGTCAGTCCGAAACAGAGTCGCGTTCAGACAATTACTACAAGACATTGCAATAGTGATACTGGTCGAGACTACATTGTTCTCTCTACTAAACTAGATCGTTCGTACTAACACTTTCTACTTCTCTGTATATATTCCTGTTTGTAATATATCTGTGTTATTCCATATCCGTATTCGAGTTCTTCTTTATTGGTTCTATCTTGGACTATCACCGTGATACAAGGAACCGGACCATAACACTAACACTTTCTACTTCTCTGTATATATTCCTGTTTGTAATATATCTGTGTTATTCCATATCCGTATTCGAGTTCTTCTTTATTGGTTCTATCTTGGACTATCACCGTGATACAAGGAACCGGACCATAACACTAACACTTTCTACTTCTCTGTATATATTCCTGTTTGTAATATATCTGTGTTATTCCATATCCGTATTCGAGTTCTTCTTTATTGGTTCTATCTTGGACTATCACCGTGATACAAGGAACCGGACCATAACACTAACACTTTCTACTTCTCTGTATATATTCCTGTTTGTAATATATCTGTGTTATTCCATATCCGTATTCGAGTTCTTCTTTATTGGTTCTATCTTGGACTATCACCGTGATACAAGGAACCGGACCATAACACTAACACTTTCTACTTCTCTGTATATATTCCTGTTTGTAATATATCTGTGTTATTCCATATCCGTATTCGAGTTCTTCTTTATTGGTTCTATCTTGGACTATCACCGTGATACAAGGAACCGGACCATAACACTAACACTTTCTACTTCTCTGTATATATTCCTGTTTGTAATATATCTGTGTTATTCCATATCCGTATTCGAGTTCTTCTTTATTGGTTCTATCTTGGACTATCACCGTGATACAAGGAACCGGACCATAACACTAACACTTTCTACTTCTCTGTATATATTCCTGTTTGTAATATATCTGTGTTATTCCATATCCGTGTTCGAGTTCTTCTTTATTGGTTCTATCTTGGACTATCACCGTGATACAAGGAACCGGACCATAACACTAACACTTTCTACTTCTCTGTATATATTCCTGTTTGTAATATATCTGTGTTATTCCATATCCGTATTCGAGTTCTTCTTTATTGGTTCTATCTTGGACTATCACCGTGGTACAAGGAACCGGACCATAACACTAACACTTTCTACTTCTCTGTATATATTCCTGTTTGTAATATATCTGTGTTATTCCATATCCGTATTCGAGTTCTTCTTTATTGGTTCTATCTTGGACTATCACCGTGGTACAAGGAACCGGACCATAACACTAACACTTTCTACTTCTCTGTATATATTCCTGTTTGTAATATATCTGTGTTATTCCATATCCGTGTTCGAGTTCTTTATTGGTTCTACCTTATCAACGTGGTACAAGGAACCGGACCATAACAATTATTATTATTATTATTATTATTTGGTAAATAAAAAGAAACTAAATATATACGTAAAGTATGGTAGGAAATATACCGATAAAGATCATGAACGATTAGAATTACTAACGAGAATTAGAAGGGAAAAAGCAACACATTTGCAGAGAATATGTAACTGAAGGAAAAAACAGAAAATAATATAAAGTGCAAAGGACGTTGTATCCAAATTAATATTTCAATATATTCAACTGAATCCCTCAAGGCAATTCCTTATGGCCAAAAAAAAAAAAAAAAAAAATACTACTTTCAAAAGTTATAAACAATTCCACTTGCAGAAATCAAAGGATGCATACGAACAATTTTTGAAATTTGATTTATTTCGGTTCATTTGATCCTGCTTTAATTAGAGTTTTGTCCGAACAAGATTTGAAACTGGGATTGTAAACTCAATGTTCCTTTTAGCGTTTTTTGATGTTTCTCTTTTTATCCAGATTTAACAATACGAAAAATGAGAGTATCAACGTTGCTAACGCCATTTGAATGCCTCGTAAGAAGGAATTGATGTCGCTATGGTGGTGTAACAATAAGGTTCCAATTGTTGTTGCATATTGTGTAGTGGGGAAAATATATGAGGATAAATACATGTAAAAGATATAATACAAGTTATAGGAGTTTGTCACGTAAAGGAAAAATAGAGAATAAACTTCAGCGTTAAAAGAAAGAGAGAAAGAAAGAAAGAAAGAAACTTAAGTAAGGGACAATGAAAGTAAGAGGGAAAACAGGAAATGGAAAGAAAGAACGAACGAAAGAACGAACGAAAGAACGAAAGAACGAACGAACGAAAGAAAGAACGAAAGAAAGAAAGAACGAAAGAAAGAAAGAACAAAAGAAAGAACGAAAGAAAGAACGAAAGAAAGAACGAAAGAAAGAACGAAAGAAAGAACGAAAGAAAGAACGAAAGAAAGAAAGAACGAAAGAAAGAAAGAACGAAAGAAAGAAAGAACGAAAGAAAGAACGAAAGAAAGAAAGAACGAAAGAAAGAAAGAACGAAAAAAAGAACGAAAGAAAGAAAGGGAGAAAAACATGAGCAAGAGACAATGAAAGCAAGAAGAAAAATAGGAAATAGAAAGAAAGAAAGAAATGAAGAAAGAAAGAAAAAGAAACGGAAAAGAAACATGAGTAAGAAACAATGAAACCAAAAACGAAAAACAGGAATTGGAAAGAAAGAAAAAGAAAGAAATAAAGGGAGAAAGAAAGAAAGAAAGAAAGGGAGAAAGAAACATGAGTAAGAAATAATGAAGACAAGAAGGAAAAACAGGAAATGGAAAGAAAGAAAAAGGAAAGAAATAAAGGGAGAAAGAAAGTAAAATAAGAGACAATGAAAGCAAAAAGAAAAAACTGGAATTGGAAAGAAAGAAAAAAACAGAAGTGTGGAAAAAGTAAGATATGGTAAGCAAATAACAAAGAAAGAAAGAAAGAAAGAAAGAAAGAAAGAACAGAACAGAAGTGTGGAAAAAGTAAGATATGGTAAGCAAATAAGAAAGAAAGAAAGAAAGAAAGAACAGAACAGAACAGAAGTGTGGAAAAAGTAAGATATGGTAAGCAAATAAGAAAGAAAGAAAAAAAGAAAAAAAGAAAGAAAAAAAGAAAGAAAAAAAGAAAGAAAGAATGAATAAAAAGTCACATCATTGCTGTTATAGCGGCAGTACATATCGTAACCCTACGATCTCAAAGGATAACAGGACAGACACGCACAAAAGTATCACGAATAAATTTTCTTAACTAGTGAATTAATTGCGCATGCGTAGAATCCGTAGAACTAACGTTAGCTTTACAAAAACATCAACTCGACAGACATACCTGAATTCACACGTGTTCCTAATAGGAAAACAATAATATATAAACCTATTATCTGTCGATTATTTCATTAATTTCATTAGGTGTGGCATAGTGTTTCATTTATTAGTTACCTGCTCAGACAAACGCAACGAAGAGAAGGTAATTCGCATATATGAGCGGGAAAGGATTTGTGTTTCTATTGTTGAATGGCAGACAAAATTGGTCCTAGCTGAGAGAGCAAAAATAAACCTTTAACATTTTCTGCTACGTCGGCTCGACAGTCACTAA
>OZ010580.1:112211035-112248535 GCA_963932145.1 Acanthosepion lycidas | reverse complement strand
GCCACAATGTGCTAACCGTATTCGGAAATTAAAAACATCCCTACCACACACTAAGACATACACAGAACGCACACACTCAATTAAGCTGAAAAAATCGAATCATCCTTGATAATGGCTAAAGGTATAGCCGAAAGCGCTCGGAAATATAAAACATTTGGACAGTTCTTACACACCCTTTGTCCAGAAAAGAAAGCTCTTGTTAGAACACAAGAAAAATTAAATAAAAAGCTTAACCGTAGTACCTTGTCTGTCGTTTTTAATGAAACATGTATATATATATATATATATATATATATATATATATATATATATATATAATTATTTATTTAAAAATATGATTCCAACACGCTACATAAGAGTTCTTATGTTTCAAAACAAGAGCCGAAAACTTCAATATAATTATTTGAATTGAATTAAAGTAAGCTCTGTTCCATCTTCAAGCGAAATTTTCTTTTTGAATCATATATATATATATATATATATATATATATATATATATATATACACACCAATGTCTACATGTGTGTATTTCTGAATTTAAGCGTATATATGGCTAGGTACATACTCACATATAAACAATTATTGACTAACAAATACGAGGTATTTAAAAAGTAACAAGAATTGTGCCATAAACAATTTATTTCAGTTCTAAACAATTAACTAGATGTAAATCAGAGTAATCACCCTCGAGCCTAACGTACATTTCCATCCTTCTCTGCCATGCTTTTATGTACTCCTGGAAGGATTCTTCTTAGATTCTCCTCAGCTCCGTCGTTATAACATATTTCATGGCTTACACGTCTTCAAAACGTGTCTATTTAGTGTCCCCGTGAGGCTGGGGAAAAGAAGTCACAAGGAGCAAGATTAGGTGAATAGGGAGGTTGTACGGCGATGTTACCGGGCAGGAACTGTCAGATACTCAGGCCTTGTGAGTATGTATATTGTTCTGGTGAGACAGAAAATATTGGTTCTGTCACAACCCTCGTCTCTTATCACGCAGTGAACGAATCAAACGCCACAGGATCTCTTTGTAGACCTGCTGATCGATTGTCTGGCCCTGTGGCAAGAACTGTGTACGATGACTCTAACATCGAAAGAATAAATCCCGTTACTTTTCAGACAGTTCTCGTATATGTCCAAATCAATCTGCGTGTGACACAGACATCTATTCGCGTATATATATATATATATATATATATATTTATTAAAGACATATTTTTATTTTTAACGTTCTTTTTATAGATACAAGTATTTAAGTATATGCTCTGTTTATAATAAACAGTATTAAATAACATTTACCGGCCTGAATGTCCGAGAAACAAAAAAAAAATGTCTTTAATAAATAAATTGTCGGACTTTGTCCATTTCGTAATATATATATATATATATATATGTGTGTGTGTGTGTGTATAAAACCTAACCGAAACAAAATAAACTATGGAATCTCTACAAATATCCTTAAATGTCTATCATTCGTAACAGAAGCCATTGGTTTATACCAACGGCTTCCCATACTTAATACTTCTCGAATTCACTCTCGCGTGGTCATGCGTGACGTCATGAGCTGCAGTGCGATTTTCGCTTCCAGCGTCTTATATGCACGTGTTTATCGTTGCTAGGAAATTATCCATATAAACAATTACAGACTATCATCACTGTCTTGTCCGTATATTGCTTAATATGTTGTACAGTAATTGACATCTTTGATAATGGCTTATATAAGCCGAAAGCTTAGATTGGATTAAAAAATATGGATCAATATTGTGATTTTCTTTCTTAGTTTAATGATAATGTTATTCAGCTTATCAGACGTTATGAAAAGAATTTGCATAAAATAAATGGACAACACTTGTCTATATTATTTAATGAAACATATATATATATATATATATATATATATATATATATATGTAGGAGAGCGAGAAGAAGACACCAAGAATAAACTACGAGAAGACAATTCATGGTCGTCAGTAAAAAGATGAGTCCGAAATGCGATTTACAGGTCGAGGACACTAAAATCAAGCAGATGTGGAAATTTAAATATCTGGGAAGTGTTATGGCAGAGGACGGTAAGTGCGACACTGAGATCCGAAGACATATTGGGAAGGCGAAAGACGCATTTCAAAGGCTAGGCAGAGTATTAAGAAACAGGAGGATTTCGTTGGCAACAAAGAAAAGACTACTGTACTGTTACGTGATATCTGTCCTCCGTTACGGCAGCGAATGTTAGACGGTCTCCTCAAAGATGAAGAGACTCGAATCAACGGAGGTATGGGTCTACAGAAGGATGCTAACGACGGAACATGTGGGCAACAATGAGGTTTTGGAGAGGATGCAAACAAAGAGGAAGCTTATACTTAACATCAGGAAGAGGTAGCTGAAATTTCTGAGACAGGTAATGAGAAATGAGGGCTTGGAGAATCTGATACTCACGGGGCGGTTAGTGGAAAAGAAAGACAATTGAAAGCAACGCATGACATACCTAGCAGTCAAGTAGATGACAAAATAGGGATAGGGAGAAGTGGAGAGCCATGATTGCTTACGTCCTGAAGTACGCGACACATAGAAGAAGATATATTTGCAAGATCATATTTTTGTGGACTTACGCACATCATAAATATATACTTTCAGTATATGTTTAAGAAGTGATATCATTTTTTTTCTGTATGCCTCTGCGCGAACCTGTATGGGGGACATGTATGTATATCCAATGTATTAGTTTATTTCAGCGACAGACCCTATATGGGAGGCGAGAGTGTGTTCAAATATCGTCTGCTTTGAATGTAACTTTCTTTATGAAAAACATTTTCCCAAAAAAAAAAAATAAATAAAAAAAAATAACTCCATCTCATTTTCTCTTTTAATTTTGATTTATTTATTGATTGATTTTTATGATTTGCTTGTTGAGCTGCAGTCGGACATAATATTGCCTTTTCACGAAAGACGCCTCCATTTAATAATAAAAAAAAAAAAGTGTGGCGGGTAGAGAACGTCAGTTACAAAGTGTTTTAAACACTGAATGAAAACAGATAAACAAATAATGAAAAAAGTAAAAAGAGAGGAAAACGTTAACAAAAGTGCAAAAATAATTTGGCGTATAAGCAAACGACAAAAAGAACCAAGCAAATCTGTATTAGGTTGGTGCAAAATAATGTCGTTTTTTACGTTAAAAAAATATGTCAAAAAACGATATTATTTTTGCACCAACCTAATATTTAGTAATAAACGTTACCATGTTTTACAAAACAATATTTTTTTTTTATCTATTGTAATAAATGAATTTGTGGGCTTTTTTTCCCTTTAATTTTCGATTATTTTGTCTTTTTTTTTTTTTATTCAACTACTTTCTTTCTTTCTTTTTTTTTTCTTTCTTTGTTTCATTTTCTTTCTCTATTTTCCTTTCTAGCCTTCTCGTCGTTTTTATACACTCTTTTTTTTATCATTCTTTTTTTTTTTTTTAATTCTTTTCCTACTCTCTGTTCTCCATCTTTCAACACTTCAATCTCTATTTGTTACAATCTTTCTTACTTACTTTGCTTTTGAAATTTTTAGCCCATGATTTTTTTTCATAACTGTTCAATATTAAAAGTTAGAAATAATTAACTAGTTAACAAAAACCGAAACAAAAATGCCTTCAAAGCTTAGCATAGTTAAAAAAAAAAACTGTTAACTTGATCGGCTGGCTTTTTTCGTTATATATATATATATATATAAATATATATATATATATATATATATATATATATATATATATATATATATATATATATATTTAACTTGAGTTGACTTGTATCGGTTTTCACCCTGGTCGGGTTGAACCGGCTTCCTCCCGAGAAAGTACAGCATCACGGACCATCGCTGCCCACGCTCGCCGATCCTGAGCCAGGTCACACGAAATGGCGAGCCAATCGCGATTCCATCGTCAAAGACCAACTACTTGTGGACACGATAGCAACTGCTAGGTCATCCTTGATTGTGCTGGCCCACGTCCTTAGCTGCCCACCGACACGTTTTCGCCAGCCAGGAAGAGAAGGAGGGAGAAGTACATCGCGGATGAGCTCTCCCTCCTGGCGTCGAGCTGCGTGCCCGAACCATCGGAGACGACGGTGGAGTAGGACGGGCGGAAGAGGACGGAGACTCAGGCGACGACGTAGCGTGGCTGTGGGCACACGATCGATTCGGCGGCATCGTAGAATGCAGCGAAAGCAATCGTTGTCGAACACTTCAAGCCTTCGTAGGTCAACCGCTCTAAGTGGCCACGTTTCGCAGTCATAGAGAAGGTTAATCCGAACAAGAGCCTGATAGATGCGCCCTTTCGTAGCCGTGGAAATCTCCGGTCGCCCCGATAGTGACCGCTTGAGAATGCGGACCTTGCATCTCCTATACGGCGTTCAACCTCAGCATCAGCCTGCCCGGATGGTATATATATATATATATATATATATATTAAGCGTTTCACCCTAAGCAAACCGGGAAACCACTAGAACGCAAGGGGTTACAGAGAGTTGAAGCGAGAGCAAAGAGGAGTGATAGCAGAAAGAATGAAGAGAAGGATAGGGGATAGATCAAGGCATCTGGAGACGTCGATTGACATTAAATTTGAATAGTTGGAGATTATAGCTATCAGGGAAACAGGAAAAGGGTAGGGAGTTCCACAGACATGAAGCTACTGGAGTAGAAGAGACGGCTACATTTAACAGTTTGGGCAGTAAAAGGGTGAGAGCGAGATGCCAGCCCAGTAAAACTCTTAAATTCATGAAGTCTGGGAACCAGCGAAAGCAGCTTATCGGAGCAGTTACCATGAAAGTATGTGTAAAAAAAGCAGAGGAAGGCGATAGCAAGTCTGTGAGAGAGCGATTGCAGACGAGATGTGAGATCAGGGCCAATAACATTGCATAACTGTCTCTGGATTTTAGCAAGAACCTTAAGACAAACAGAAAGGTGCTCCAGACCATATATGGCAGCAATACTCCATGCAAGTGCGAATGGTTGATTTGTAGATTTGGAGGATCGACTCCAGCGAGAAAATTTTCCTGGCGCGGCACAAGGAGCCAACTTTCCTTGCGGTGGACGAAGCGATTGACTCAATGTATTTGTTCCATCTCAGGTCAGTAGACAGAATGAGAACGAGCAGCCGCAAAGAGGTGTTCTCGGGAAGTTGAACGTCAGGCATTCTAATGGGGGGGGGGCAGGGAAGGAGAGCTGTTTTGCTTTTGAAGCATTAAAGTTGATCAGTCAACTTCTGCCCCAGTTCACAACCGATTGGAGGTGCTTTTCGAGACAAACGGCCAGGTTAGTTTTGTCAGCGACACTAGATTTGTTTTTGAGGCAGGAGTAAATTGTGGTGTCGTCCGCGTAGATGCCTACTTGGGAACCTATGATGCCAGGAACATCGTTGATATATATATATATATATATATATATATATATATATAGATATATATATATAGGGATTCAAATAAAACAAGAGAAGTAACTATACCTAACCGACGCGTTTCGTAATGTGACGGACCTGATTTTAAAATTTGCCTTCATAAAGTTCATCAGATGATGAATAGCGTCGGCTAAGTGTAGTTTTCCTCTTTTTCTTATTCATTTTGTCTCTGCTACAGATAAAATCCTAGAATATATATATATATATATATATATATATATATATATATATATATATATATATATAATGAAAGAAAGAAAGACAGCGATCTGCAGACACTGTCTGTCTGTCTGGTTATCTGTCTCTCTCTCTGTCTCTGTCTAATCTGTCTGTCTGTCTGTCTCTCTCTCTATATATATATATATACATTATATATATATATATATATATATATATATATATATATATATATATTAAATACGGTGTATTACTTCTATTGGCCTGAGCATTCAGAAATCTTAGTAAAGCATAAATAAAAAAGAGGCGTCTATTTCAAATACGAAGTATCTACTATAATCACGTTTAATTTATAGAAAATTGTAGGATAAAAAATAAA
The DNA here is from genome assembly GCA_963932145.1 of Acanthosepion lycidas. Lineage (NCBI taxonomy): Eukaryota > Metazoa > Mollusca > Cephalopoda > Sepiida > Sepiidae > Acanthosepion > Acanthosepion lycidas. The sequence goes on along the minus strand of OZ010580.1, from coordinate 112,242,545 downwards.
TCCATTGTCTTTTATATATATATATATATATATATATATATATATATATATAATGAAAGAAAGAAAGAAAGAAAGAAAGAGGGCGAGAAACTGATCAAGGGAACTGATATTTATAAACAACTTATTTTCTCTTAACTGCATTATAACATCGGTTTTTGATGCCTCTCGTTTTCTCGCTCTTCCTCTATTTCTCTACCTATATATATATATATATATATATATATATATTAAAAAGAAGAGAAGAGAAGAGAGGTGCCGCAAACGTTTTTGGTTGTAATGTGGATTTATTTAGAAAAAAATATTATGCTTTGTTTTACATAATTTTACTACACGTGTTTCTGGTCTCGTGACCGTCTTCAGGTAAAAGCGGAGATTTTCACATATCATTAAAAATAATTAATTTTTTCTTTTGTTTTTCAATGTTAAATATTCTCGATATGAGATATATTCTGTGTTAGTAATCCGAATTTCTTTCTTGAATTCAAGAAAGAAATTCTTTCTCAATTACATTTATCAAATTCACAAATTAATTGTTTTATAAATTAGATTAACATTTAATAAGATATCTTTCTCCATATGGGGATTGTTTTATTGAATATTACGCTGCAGTTTGACCATTTGAATGACGTCAGCGTGAGTGACATGAAATCGGTTCCAGTAAACGTGGGGACGCCGGAAGTAGCCAAAAATATACAGAACAATCCTTAAAATCGAATGTAGCAACATTCGAAATCACTCAGGAAGAGAATAATGTATAATAAAAATAAATATGAACTCAAAATAACAACTAATAGAGAAATTAATTAGTTTATAAAATTAGAGAGAATTTGTCAATATTATTCAACCAAACATTTCAAAGAATTCTTGTTGCCAAAATACATCTATCTATCTATCTATCTATCTATCTATCCCATTCTGTTCAGATCTATCTATCTATCTATCCCATTCTGTTCAGATCTATCTATCTATCTATCCCATTCTGTTCAGATCTATCTATCTATCTATCTCATTCTGTTCAGATCTATCTATCTATCTATCTATCTATCTATCTATCTATCTATCTATCTATCTCATTCTGTTCAGATCTATCTATCTATCTATCTATCCCATTCTGTTCAGATCTATCTATCTATCTATCTATCCCATTCTGTTCAGATCTATCTATCTATCTATCTATCCCATTCTGTTCAGATCTATCTATCTATCCCATTCTGTTCAGATCTATCTATCTATCCCATTCTGTTCAGATCTATCTATCTATCCCATTCTGTTCAGATCTATCTATCTATCTATCTATCTATCTATCTATCTATCTATCTATCCCATTCTGTTCAGATCTATCTATCTATCTATCTATCCCATTCTGTTCAGATCTATCTATCTATCTATCTATCTATCTATCTATCTATCTATCTATCTATCTAGCCTGCGCTTAACTGTCGCCGTTGGATGCAGACCTCAATACATATATATTAAGGTGTGTATGTGTTTGTGTGCATAGTTAGGTAGGTAGGTGGGTAGGTAGAGAGACAGAGAGAGAGAGAGAGAGAGAGAAAGAGAAAGAGAGATATTGAAGGACATAGAAATCCACATTATATGATAATTGTTAGATTCACCCCCTCGAGGGATCTGCAGACGTTGTCTGTCTGTTTGTCTGCCTCTCTGTATATATATATATATATATATATTAAATGCGGTGTATTACGTCTATTGGCCTGGGCATTCAGAAAACTTAGTAAAGCATAAGTAAAAAAAGAGGCGTTTGTTTCAAATACGGTGTATCTACTATAATCACGTTTAATTTACAGAAAAATGTCGGATGAAAAATAAATCCATTGTCTTTTGAGCTATCTATCTATCTATCTATCTAAGTTTGTTCATATCTATCACAGTTTATTGATATCTATCTATCTATCTATCTATCTATCTATCTATCTGTTCATATCTATCACAGTTTATTGATATCTATCTATCTAACTGTTTGTTCATATCTATCACAGCTTATTGATATCTATCTATCTATCTGTTTGTTCATATCTATCGCAGCTTATTGATATCTATCTATCTATCTATCTGTTTGTTCATATCTATCACAGCTTATTGATATCTATCTATCTATCTGTTTGTTCATATCTATCGCAGCTTATTGATATCTATCTATCTATCTATCTATCTATCTATCTGTTTGTTCATATCTATCGCAGCTTATTGATATCTATCTATCTATCTATCTATCTGTTTGTTCATATCTATCACAGCTTATTGATATCTATCTATCTATCTGTTTGTTCATATCTATCGCAGCTTATTGATATCTATCTATCTATCTATCTATGTATCTATCTATCTGTTTGTTCATATCTATCGCAGCTTATTGATATCTATCTATCTATCTATCTGTTTGTTCATATCTATCGCAGCTTATTGATATCTATCTATCTATCTGTTCATATCTATCGCAGCTTATTGATATCTATCTATCTATCTATCTATCTGTTTGTTCATATCTATCGCAGCTTATTGATATCTATCTATCTATCTATCTATCTATCTATCTATCTCTTTGTTCATATCTATCGCAGCTTATTGATATCTATCTATCTATCTATCTATCTATCTATCTCTTTGTTCATATCTATCGCAGCTTATTGATATCTATCTATCTATCTATCTATCTTAGTCAGCATTTTCACAAATTCAAGTACATAAATCATGCAAAGATATTTAAGAAGATTAACGCATCCCAACGTAGATCTAGATCTTTTTAAGACGGGTTTTCGGTTTTTGCCATCAAACAATTGTAATCAAGCAAGCATTGGAAGACACACTCAATTCGATCTTTAGTAACAGCCTCCAAATCGATGCGTTGGGCCAGCGCAAGTAAAAATCGATAATAGTTGCACTACGATGGCCGTCGCCAAAAAAGAAAATAAAAAGGAAAAGAGATCTTAATAAAATGACAAATATATTTACGGAGCGTCAAATGCAATCAATGGGGAACGCCCTCTAACCAAGGTAGGTAGGCAAGTGAGATGGCTCGAAAGACATATTAGTTGGTGTGTGCCAATGATATTACCAAATAATAACGATTTTCTGTGATACCAGATATGATGTTATTATATGTAATATAGTTCAATAATTCGATTAAATAGTGTGCGATTATGCGTCTGTAGCCAGTATGATACGTTATATCGGGATATAGAATTAAGTAAAAGTGGGTTTAATATGTTAAGTCCAAGACAATATAATTGTAAAAAAAAAAAAAAAAAAATGTGGTTTGGTTCCCGTTTGTCCCGATATAAAAAAAAAAAAAAAAAAAACAAAAAAAAACTTCCAGTTTTGTTCACACGGTATACGTTCAACAAAGAAACTGGGGGGCGACATAACGCATGGGTAAAAAAGTTTCAAATTCGCTCTGGTAAGAAATACAATGACCTGTTGGTTCCTTTATACAGTGTTCTATATTCATGGGTCAGTTGAATTGCGAATATCTGCAAGTAGGTAAATAAAAAAAACAACTTTGGGAACATCTTCACTCTTGCTATCCTATTATCGATATATTAACCGGCCAGAACTTTCCTTCGGCTAACAAGAGCCCAGTCTCTCTCTGACTATAAAACTATTCCTACACTAACCGTAACACTACTTATCGAGAATGTGGCCCGAATATATATTATAACCGGAATTACTTAACTTCCGGTCATTTGTCATTTAATCCAGGAAGTTTTTATTTATGGATACATTTTATGTTACTTTCCTTCTCGACAGTGGGTTTTGAAACTCTCACATCTCAACTTTTCTGGAAAAGAATTTTAATGTTTCAGAAATTATCACAGGTGACAGTGGCAGAATCTTATAGGAACTACATTATGTGACTTTATACTGTTGGACTTTTTGGGTTTATTCAGGTGTACTAGTGAGCCAGCCAAAATGAGCTGACTCATTTTATAGTTTACCAATAGAATGGTTAACCAATCAGAAGGCTCGAAATATTCAATGCGACGTGTATAAAGGCGGCCATGTTTTTTTCCGAATATTCACTACCAGCCTTTGATATCGAAGACTGAAGTATTACGGAACTGCTGCTGGTGGTATTGGCGATATAGTCAGATTTATTAGAGTGTTTGACTCGTGAGTGTTAATCTTTAACGCTGTTTCATTGAACAGATTACGTTCTGCGCTGTATTCTATGTTCATAGAACTATGGTGAACATGATCAACATATAAAGTGTTAACATCGCTCATAGTTTTTCACAGACTTCTGTCCTACACAGTTGATCAATTCCCATTTTCGTTGCTGTTAACCAAACCGAAAAAGGCTCGGCATGGATTAAGCAAAAGTACTGAACGCAAGATATTGTATCGAAAGAAAAGTTTCAAATATGGTCGTTTCATGCATGTCTCCTTGTTGAGAAAGACGATGCATTTGTTTGTTCCAATAAACAGGTATTTTCATTTATGTGATTAATTACTGTTTAGGGCAGGGATCGGCAACCCCAGGCATGCGTGCCAAACATGGCACACCGATGGCTTATTTTTGGCACGCGAAATTTATTTATTAGATTCCCTTTTATTCGTTTCTTCTTTCATGTATATCATTTTCTCATGTAATTCTTTTATTTTCTTTCCTCTTAAAGATTGTACAAAATGTCCCGATCATTAGCTAAGGATCGATGCTATTCAAATGAAGAAGGTAAAGAATTTAAAGAATACTGGATTAAAAAAAAAATATGATATGATTAATAAAGAAAGTAAAGACATTCATTTTCTGTTCGGAAAAAATTATTTCCTGTTTAGGATTGGGCTTCCGGTTCCTTTTAGATTTTACTTCAATTCTATATTTCTAACATCTGTGTTTAAACTCTAAAATTTATACTATTATTGGGTTTTCGGTTCCTTCTAAAGTTTTTTTCCTTCTCTTCCACTTCCAATAGTCCCCCCACCTTGCGGCTTAGTGGCGTTATCGCCTTACTTGAGTTGAATTGATTTTAAAGAAAATACAGTGTTTTCTAGACTTAAGAGAGTCTTAGAGAAGGAAAACTCTGGTTTCCAAACCATGGAGAATTCAACAGAAAACCAATCTGCTATCTTTCCTAAGAGTACATGGCAGTTCACAAATAATAAAAAAGGGAATCCCTGTAGATTCATGCGCGCCTACGTCCCGAAGGGACATGGCATTACAAATTGGGGAGACACGTGAACAACCTCCCCCGCCAAACAGGTTCCACGTCATCGGTAAATATTACGTGTTACATTTTTCGGAAAAAAATTGATAGCGGATAACCCCAGCAGAGAGAGAGAAAGAGAGAAAGTGTGTGAGAGAGAGAGGGGGAAGGAGGGAGGGAGGGGGAGAGAGAAGAGAGAAAAAAGAATGACGAAGAGAGGATTGGGGAGGGTGCGAACACTCTAAAAGCATTTCCAGGCTTTCTACAAGCTTTAGTCGCAAACAGGTCAGAGTATACTGAAGCGGTTCTTCTGCTATTCCAATGTTTATCAGAAAAAGAAACATTATAAATTCCATTGCTACCATGTCATTATTTTAAGCTTCAGGCGATTGTTTACACGCAAGAGTAATAACAGTGCCTGGTGACGAACATAGAAACGAAGGCAGGAACGAGGGATTCTTTAATAAATGCAAGAGATGGTGATATAATGGCGCAAAAGAAAACTAGGACATTTTGCGCGATTAGTTGTAGTTTAATAACGCCTTTGTTTTCTGGAATTTGGGTAAACGTTGCGGATTTGAAAAGAACTCTTCGAAAGACGGGGGAAGTGATAAGAGAGTGAAGACAATAATTGCTGCCATGAGATTCTTAAACAGAGTGCAATGGATAAATTGTCGTCTACATTACATACACAGGGTACAATGGATAAATTGTCGTCTACATTACATACACAGGGTACAGTGGATAAATTGTCGTTTACTGCACAGGGTGCGATGGATAAGTTGTCGTCTACATTAGATACACGGGGTGTGATGGGTAAATTGTCATTTAAATTACATCTCCTGGGTGCGATGGATAAATTGTCGTCTAAATTACACAACACCGAAAATAACTCTGACACTTCATTTTAACAGATATATTTACCAAAATTACACAAAGATATCTTGAAATACAAATGAGTAAATTTATTCAGTGAAATTGCCATTGACTTCAACCACGGGCTCCAGAATAAACTCATTGTCCATGTTGAATAAGTCCGGTGAGAAGTCACCTCCTTGTCTTACACCCTTGTATTTTTGTATATTTAATGAATTCATTTTTAGTCCGTATGCAGAATCTATCCAATATAAATTCTGGATAGTTCTAACATCCTGCCCTTATTACTTCCAACAGTTCTTTGTGACGTATTTTTGTCAAACGCTTTTACACAATCTATAAAGCATAGACATGGGTCCTTTTATATCCAATTAGTTCCAATCACTTTACGTCCTAACAAACTCAATGCTTTCTGTCTAAATTTCTAGGATGAGGGGATTATTATTTACACTATTTACATCCAGACTATTGCCCTCAACTTTGTAATTACTGTCATAATATTTCGGTCGATGTACACTCCGTCCTTCTTCGGGTGTTTGTCGACAATAACTTGTTGTTTCGTTAATTTGGTGACAAATTTTGTTCAAACCTTGAACCGTTCGTTCAGACTTAGACTCAGTAGAATCAGGGCGAGCGATAAGGGATCAGAACTAAAAAGAGAAAAAGACAAGATATCCCTAGACACTGACAGCGAAATAAGAACAGTCTATTCCTATAGATTAAATAAAAGGGTTCAGTTCAATATGAGCTGAAGAGAAATCTTTAATCACCTGAAAAAAGACCCGATGGTATAATCGCTGAAAGGTTTTGATGAGAACAACAAAGATGAGGACAATAGTCTGAGTGTAAATAATATAAATCAAATTCGATGATTCTGGCGATAGACAAAAGTAATTCGATAACTAAACTGTTTTTTTTTCTTATTATTTTTTGCAATTTCTAAACGAAAATTTCTTTTTAACAAATTTCGCCACTCAATCTCCATGTTGAATTTCTGAAAATCGACCCTATTTCCCCCCCCTCCACCAAAAAACAAAACAAAATGTTATAGCGGAATACACCTATTCTATTGTTAATATTAGGTTGGTGCAAAAATAATGACGTAATAATGTCGTTTTTTGACGTATTTTTTAACGTCAAAAAACGACATGATTACGTTATTATTTTTGCACCACCCTAATAGATTCTCCCACCTATAATAAGTAGTGGTACTAGCAGTCGCTCAGGAGTTGGTCAGTCAGTCGACTGGCTGTTCGGTTGAACTCTCTGCCTTCGGGCGGGGATGAACCCAAAGGAGGTTACGCCGAAGGGCAGATTCTCTTTCGGGGAGGTAAACCGGCCCTGAACCCGTTTATACGGGTTCAAATGGGCATATTTTTGGCCGAGCCCACGGGCTCGGAGATCCCACGGGCTCGGAGATCCCACGGGCTCGGAGATCCCACGTTATAAAGGCCTTGTGCCACATGACGCCCTCGTGGGGGGGTGACTGAATATCATTGGTCAGTCAGTCGACTGGCTGATCGGTTGAACTCTCTGCCTTCGGGCGGGGAGGAACCCGAAGGAGGCTATGCCGAAGGGCGGAGTCTCTTTCGGGGAGGTAAATCGACCATGAACCCGTTTATACGGGTTCAATGGGCATATTTTTGGCCGAGCCCACGGGCTCGGAGATCCCACGGGCTCGGAGATCCCACGTTAAAAAGGCCTTGTGCCACATGACGCCCTCGTGGGGAGGGTGACTGAATATCGTTGGTCAGTCAGTCGATGTTGGTCGACCGGCTGATCGATTGAACTCTCTGCCTTCGGGCGGGGAGGAGCCCGAAAGAGGCTACGCCGAAGGGCGGATTCTCTTTCGGGGAGGTAAACCGACCCTGAACCCGTTTATATGGGTTCAATGGGCATATTTTTGGCCGAGCCCACGGGCTCGGAGATCCCACGTTAAACTGGCCTTGTGCCACATGATGCCCTCGTGGGGAGGGTGACTAAATATCGTTGGTCAGTCAGTCGATGTCGCACGACCGTTAATCGGATATTAAACAATCAGCCACCACTAGATTACTGCGTCATTACCAATTATATCAAGTTCCTAACGTTTTGTACGTCGAACCTATTTTAGGACCAACTTAGTACAAATACAAGCCTCCACTGTGAAACCACTCTACAACACAAAACAAAACAAAACAAAAAAAAAACAAACAATTCAGCTCTTTTTTTATTATTGTTATCGACAATGTCTTTGTATTCCCTAATCTCCTTCAAACTTTCTCCCTTTCTAGAATAACTTCTAGAATAATTTCTAGAATAAGCAAACTTTGTCCATGTTATTCGTCGCTAGAACTGCGGATCTGTCAAGTCTGTTTTTCATCTTTGACGAAATTGTCCATCTTTAACCGCCATATAGTACATTAGATATTAAAAAGGTGACTAACAGTGTTTTCATTGTTTTTTAGAATATGTTTTGATCTTTTAATATTTTTAATGATCTCAGTTTACGAAAAACTATCTTACTCTGTTCATATGCACTTTCGGTTTTCATGTGTTCTCTCACCTCAGACCTACACTATTTTGTCGCGCTCTTGATTTTGACATCGACCGCTGCATCTTTTGCTGACAACCATTATTTCTTCTTGTAGTTAATAATTAATCCTTTCGTCTTGTTTTCATCAACTGTTAGGTTGGTGCAAAAATAATGACGCAATAATGTCGTTTTTTGACGTTAAAAAAATCTGTCAAAAAACGACATTATTATTTTTGCACCAATCTAATACCTTCTGAATCTGATATCTCAACTGAGAGTCATCGGCGTAGAAGCAGTTTTTGCACCAGTTCGAAATATGCAATAGTCTCGATTATGAATAAAATCCCTATTTTTTTTTTTACTTTATTTGTATCGTCTCCTTCATCATTACAAACATTTTTTCTCCAATCTGTCTGTACTGTTATTGACACACCTTTCCTATGGTTGTGCAAACAATTCAGAGGCCATGTTGATTCTGTAGGCAAGACAAAACATTCTCTCCATCACCCAATTCTAATATTATCATTTTATTACTAATTAAACAGAGATGTCGTTCGAACTACGAACAATTTATGAATTTCCATTGGAAACGTAGCCTGAACTGCCCAATGTGCATATTTTTACAGCTGTCCAGTGTACACTTTTTTTTTTACAGTTGAGCAAACTACACCCTTTTACAATTGTATGAATTACAGCTTTTTACTGCTACGCAAAGTACACCTTTTTATTGCTTCGCGGGTGAACAACGGAATAGGAAAGAGAAGACAAAGGTTAATTTATTTCTTTTTCAAAGCAAAGATTTTGAATCATTTCCTTGTTACATTATCTCCAGTTTTAAACGTGTTTGAGCTAAACTAAAAAATAACTGGGAAAAGTTTAGAACAATTTTGAGCACTACTTTGAAAATAAAAATCTAGCTACCTCTTCATTCGTACTAGAATGGGCTTTGAACATGAGTCTCAGACCTTACTCTAGGCCTCAAAAGATGCTGAAAAAATGGCCGGCTTATTCTATCGCTCCATTAAGTACCTAACGCCTTCTGGTATACTTTTTCTTTACAAGAAAAATATTAAAATTAAAATGGAATATCGTTGACATATTTGGGCCGGAGATGTTCAATCCTGACCTTCAAGGTCAAAATCCTTTATACGATGTTATGAGAAAAGATATATTTTCCACTCTGCAGCTTTTTTTCCCAGACACAACGTCGCAATCCTATCGCTAGTCTCGGTATTTAGTCCTGGGTATAACGATAAACTATATCCGGTAGTAACGCACCTGATCGAAAGATTGGAGGCTGTTAATTGCTGTTGTTCCAGGGTCCACCCTAACCTAGGGTAATAGAACTTGTCAGGGTCACAACTATGGGCAAACAGTGTACCCCAAAACAAAAACAAAACACTATGAAAGTCTAAAAATGCATTTTTATAGTAAAATTACCGACAATACCTATTTATACTAAAATTTCCAACAATACATTTGAAAGCAAAATAAGCAGCAATACATTTTATAATAGAATTACCAACAACATATTTTATAGCAAAATGACCAACAATAGATTTTATTTGTAGTTGAAGGCGTACAATTGCATCCAAGATATATTTAGTTGAAACCGTGAAGTCGTATTCAAAATATTTGGATTTCGACACTAGATAACCCATAGGGATTCCACAAAATAAAATCAACTCACCAACCAATGAACATGAAAGAAGTCTGTCATGACATTAATCCATATAATATCCTACAGTTTTGTAGCGGAACTGAAAGCTAGCAGTCTGTGGGTTCTGCTGAACTGACTACAGTTCGCTGTTCTAAGAGGCAACGAGTGGCATGCGTAATATGTAAGCAGAATAGTGGACGCTTACGCAAATGTAGCAACAGTCCCTCGCAAAATGAAATACTGGACGAACGAGGAAAGAAAAGAATGGCCTACCTTGGAAACGTCCACGAATCTGTGCGTCATGTAAAGTCCAGTTGCTCGGCGGTGAAAAAAGAATCAAAATGGCGACGCCCATGTTTTATGACAGGTGGTCTCGGACGATTAACGCAAAATCTCGTTGGCTAGTGATTCGTATGTAAATTTTGGTTGGTCCTCGGCTGTATAAAGCGAGCCGTCTTTTGGGAGAGACAGATGCGTTCTTGTTGGCGAGAAGCGAAGGCTGGGTGTGTGACCCAATGTTGCCGTCTCTACGTGGCCGTTGAACTGGATTTTGGCTACAAGTGTTGCGGATCAGAGACGAATCTGTTGCAGATTTATTCCTACCGGAAATTGACACTCATTATCTGTTTTCTTTTGCTTTTTCTTTTCTTTACCAACACAGAAATCAAACTATATTCCAAACTATAACTGCAACAAAATTATAACATAAATCACACATATCGCTACCTCTAGTAATTATATTCACACAAAAGCTGAGTGTCATCTACCAAGTATTCAACTGCGAAAGCAGAATAACATATACCATATTTTTATTACTTCAAAGTTCCCAAGAAAATTTAATGTCGGCATTAATGACCTAAAAGGTGTTGATGTGCCGTTAAACACTGAAATCATTAAAACCCTCGCTATTTCCATCAAAAATGCCTAGATGAGCCCAATTACTTAGCTTTACCGTTACATCTAGAACACGCCATACCAATTCCACATAGTTGAATCAGCATTATATCACCCCATATTCAAAATATAAGGCGAAAGCTTCACCCAGCTTTTTCCTAAGAACTGTTGCAAAGTCCTGAGTGCTTCACTGACCACTAAATATTAACCGCTTTAAGTCAAAGATCAATCGTTATCTATCATCTTTATTCTCCGAATCTTTATCAATATGTCTTTCATTCTCATCACATAATACATTCATCGTTACCATTTTAACAATAAGTCTCTACTTTGAGTGGTTCTCGATCCTTTTTCTTCGAGTAATTTGGACCATTTCTGTCATTATCAAGAAGTAAATGCTGGTATCGTAGACAGGTTTTCTTAGCTTTTACGACACATTTGTTTCTGTATGAAATGTAACGTTCTCCAAAATACCAGGATGTAGCTAATTATATTTTTGTCTTCAATATTGACATTTTGTATCAATATTGGGCAAGTCGATCACAAGTAGCATAAGGAAGAAATGAAATTCGGAAAATTTTATCACACAACACATTTATCAAAACCACTTTAATAGTAGCTCTACTTTGAATGTCTATCGAACTTAGATTCACCTTAGTATAAGAAAATATAAGTCAAATATTCATTAGAGCTTGGGGATCGAGGACCCATTCTTCAGCTAAAACCTTATCATTATGTTAACATACATTAAGATATCTATAGTACATTCTCGCATATCATTTATGCCTGTTAAAATCTATACAATTCTGTGGAGTATTGGATGGGTAAACAGAATATTCAATCAATAAACTTGGGCCACATATAGTTATTGTCGTATGGCATATATATTAATATACTAGTTAGCAACGTTGACTATAAATCAATTAACGAGGATATTTATACTGGGTTGTAATTCTAGTAATTCTTCCGATGTTGGCCATGGTAGTTTTAATGGCAGATTCGACGGGTAAAGGGTTTTGATATTTTCCATATGTCCATGTATACGGATAGACCATCGAGGCACATAGGGTGTTGAGGTAAATACAGTATTAGAAAAGAAGTGGAAAAGAAGGCGTTGAGTTAATATAAATTATATAATTTTTTGTTTTAGTACAGTGTAACCCTGATATAAGAGACCCGGATATAAGAGAGATTTTATCTGGTCCCAAATTAGAGCCATATTTACCTAAACAAAATAGACCGGATATAAGAGACTTCTTCTCAGGCCCCGACAACTCTCTTATACTGTATTTTGATATTGCTTAGTCTGAATTACGAATTTGTGCAGATAACACGAATCTCTCTCTCTCTTTCTTTATCTATCACAATCTGTTCAAATCTATTTCAGTCTGTCTATATCTATCTATCTATCTGTCGAATTCAAACTGTTCATATCTATCTATCTATCTATCTATCTATCTATCTATCTATCTATCTATCTGTCAAATTCAATCTGTTCATATCTATCTATCTATCTATCTATCACAATCTGTTCAAATCTATTTCAGTCTGTCTATATTTATCTATTTCAATCTGTTCATACCTATCAATCTATCTATCTATCAGATTCAATGTGTTCATATCTATCTATCTATCTATCTATCTATCTATCTTATATTAAATTATTAGTTCCATAACGGATAAATATAAATTTAAAAATAATTACAAAGAGCGTTAATGTTTGTTTTTAATGCAGATTTTATCACAGTTACAATAAGTGTCTTTTTTATTAACCGCTGAAGATGATCTTGGAAATGATCGAAACTACGGCGCCTTCCTTGATTAATTTAATTTTGAAGAAATAGATTAGACAACTGGAAAGGATCAGTATAAGTAGACACATTATGTCTACATTATTCAATGAAATATGTTTGAATGAAGATATGCTGCATATATATATATATATATATATATATATATATATATATATATATATATATATATATATATGTATGTATGTATGTATATCCAAGTTTCATTGAAAACGATTGACTTGACAGCAGCACCGTGTCAGTCATTTTTCATGAAACTTGCATAAAAGAGGGATTGCTGCCCAGATACACAATATATATATATATATATATATATATATATATATATATATATATATATATATAATCAGTGCCTAGATGAGGAACCGATTGGTAATCGGAGAGCCGAGTTCCAATTCCAGACCAGTTCGTTATATTCTCTAATGCGCAAATGCTCTTTGGAAAGGCATGAATCCACTTTTCTCCCGTTATGGATTGATTAATAAAAGTTGTATTCCTAAATCATTATCTCCCCCACCCGGACCAAAAAAGAAAATTCTTACAATCTAAAAAGATAGTTTGGCTTTAAATAACCTGCAAAACGAATCAATGATTCAATCAATCGTTACATTAAATGAGTATGATTATATATTAATGTTCATGAGACCGACATTGAATATTGGATCCAGCAAGCGATTTTCAAGATTTATTGTACAGACGGCAAATGTTGATCATTGATCTTTGGGAGGGTTTGTGCCTCCTGGGTTCGCGCCCCCTGGGTTCGCGCCTCCTGGGTTCGCTGTTTATGAATTTTTAAGAGTATGGTCAGTCCAGATTGAGTGGAACACCACTGATCATAATGTGTTCACACACACATACACACATGCATATATATATATATATATATATATATATATATATATATATATATATATATATATATATATATATTCACTTTGTCATTAATTTTCCTGTTATATATACTAGGTGCAACAAAAAAATTGTCCAAGTCATATAAAAGCATGGGATAATTGTTCATCTCTCAAAATGTTCAATATCTAAAAATAACCCCACTAAACCGAGTTTCTTTATTCCAGGTTTTCATATAAGACGTTCAGCCATCTTGATATTATTTGTCGTAAGAATCACTGAAAAACGCTTTGAGTTATTCAGCTAGAAAAAGAACAGTTTAAAACTGTTTTGTGTCAGCCCCACTATGTCTTCCCAACTGAGCGATGGTGAGAGAAAAAATCATTCCAGGCTTCAGTAATGGTACAACATTCATACTCTGGCTTCTATCTTCAAAGTCCATTCAAGAGAACGCTGGATAATTTTTAAAAAAGAGGGAACAGTAGAGAGGAAAACTGGTTCAGGAGGTCACAACAAGAGGGATCATCATTTCAACTTCGAGGTAAGTGCATTCTTATTGTTCAAAGAAGAATTTAATAGTTATAAAAACCTCAGAGGATTCCATTAAGATATCTTCTATCATTTCTAAGATAAAAGCTTAATCTAACAACTAGACAATTTTGCTGTTACACAATTTTTTTTTCAAAATTAATGTCTACTGGTGTAGATATCGAAACGTTGTACTAAAGAAAAATGTGCATTATAATGGCTTCCTGTAGCCAAATTTGTAAGGTATCGTTGTCTTAAAAGTGGTTCCCCAGACTGAAAAATGAACACAGGTTCGATTCTGTTCGGAAGTCGCTTTTTCCATAAGTAGGACTTCTGGATTTCAGCCGGTAATCAATTAATTTAAAAGGACAAAATAAGGACATCTACTCAAATACGTGTATCCACTAAATATAACGTTTATCGTAATAATAAATATATGTATATTTAAACAAATTCTGTCTTTATGTTTTGGGTTGGGGTTCAAATTGAAATTAAATATCCAGTTCAGAATTGTGGATAATGTTCAAATTCATAATTTTATTCTTTGTTCGAGTACTTTCCACCGTTTCAGTCATTATCAAGAATTAGATGTTAGTATGGAAGTTTTGTTATCTTATACCATACATATATGTTCCCATTTGAAACGTAAGGTTCCCGAAAATACCAGGATATCAATATTTTTGTCAACAATATTGACATTTTGTTTTTGTCTCAAATATTGACCAAGACGGTCACAAGTAAGCGAAGAAGAAAAAAATGGTCAGTTTATCCAGGATTTTGATCAGGTGTGCAAAACTTTTGGAAAATTGGAAAAATACAATAAAAAAATATAAACTGGTCGACTTGTTGGTTGAATTTAATAAAATTGGTATAACTGAATTCTTCTTAACTGAATTCTTCATACGAGGTCTGACCAAAAAGTAATGAGACTGTTGTTATGGTAACGGAAATAAAGTACACAGAGTGAAACCCCCTTGACCTTGAACTTTATCTATCTTACACACTAAGATACAGCGTTCTCACTTCCGTTGATTAAAGCAGTACATGAAAAGAAAGTGTGTAGAGTGTGGTCGTCTCATTACATCGTAGAAAACTTTTGAAAACGGCCATAACATGTGACGAATCGTGTATCTATGGCTATGACACCTAAAACAAAGTTTAATCTTAGCAGTGGAAGACCCCAACATCACCGACATCGAAAAATGCATGAATGAGTCGAAGCAATGTGAAGACATTGTTGACAGTTTTATTCGATGACAATGGCATTGTTTATCATGAGTATACTCCCCCTGGTCAGGCAATAAAGAGTACTACCGTAATATGTTGCGCCATTTATGGGATGCCGTTCGTCGGAAAATGGACAGAATTGCACGCGTTTGTTAAGTGGCAATTCCACCATGACCATACTACGTACTACATTCCCAAGGTCCTACAACCACCATATTACCCAGATCTCGACCCTTGCGATTTTGCCTTCTAAAAATCAAATCCTAATTGAAAGGAACAAGATTCCAACACATCAAGATATAGCTGCTCCCTATACTAAAAAAAAAAAAAAGAGTTCCAGGAATGCTCCTATCAAAGAAAACAACTATGTCTAAAGTGTGTCGATTCAGAAGGGGACTTCTTTGAAGGAGATTAAATGCCGAACTGATATGTATTGTAGTTTTCTTTTTATAGCACCAGTCCTGATACTTTTTGATCAGACATTGTACAGAAATGCATGCATATATACACACAGGCTTACGGCCACATCATCTTGAAACACTGGTTCTCGTACGATCACCGAAGTTAAGCAACGTCGAGATTGGTTAATATCTAGATGGGTGACTGCTTGAAAATCGCAGGAATCTCTATGTCCATGTCACATTGTAACACCGGTTCCCATACGATCCCCGAAGTTAAGCAACGTCTAAACTGGTCAGTAACTAGATGGTTGACCCCCCATCTCTTCTCTCTCCAGCTGGGGGTTAATTAGTAAGACATGTATCACTGAAAACTCATAAATAATAACAAACAAATCAAATCAGATTTTCAAAACTTATCTTCCCGACTGAAATATTTTCAGATGATATCCGTTTCTTGTGGGTTTATATATATATATATATATATATATATATATATATATATATATATACATATCGATTTACTATATATTAAATGATATACAAGTACTATGTAAGTAGTTAACGCTTTGATGAGCTGCGAAAGTTCTGAATATTTTATTTTATTTGCTGGCTTTCTTCAGGGGATTGAAATTTCGAAAAGAACCCTTTATTCCGTCCACCGAAGTAAACGGTTCTAGTTCCACGTGCCGTGTCTCTTTCGGATATTTCAGTTTCAGTTATTCATTCATTGATCCTTAACTAAAAGATTTGCATTTGCAATTGCCTTTATTTATTTTATTTTATATTGACTGTATAAGATGCCTTCAAAAAGCTAAGCAAAGTATTAAGAAACAGGAAAATTTCGTTAGCAACAAAGAAAGGAGTACTGAACTGTTACATAATACCAGATCTCCTATATGGCAGTGAATGCTGGACAATCTCCTCACAAATGAAGAAGAGACTTGAACTGAGGAAAATATGGTTCTACAGAAGGATGGTGGGAATACTATAGACTGAACATGTGAACAACTACGGAATTTTATTAACAATGGAAACAAAAGGGAAATTTTGTCCGTAACATCAGAAAGAGACAAGTGAATTTTTTTAGAGCACTGATGAGGAAAGATGGCTTGGAAAATGTTATACTTACATGACAGAATGAAGGCAAAAGAGACAGAGGAAAAACACCTATCGAGCTTATATATAATTTATATATGATAAATGTAATATACATTTAAAGTACATGTACAAAGAATTAATATTTCATTAATACATAGAAAATGAAGTTATGGAAATACCTGCAAATATGGTTACAAAACTACATTTTATCTTATAATAATTTTAGTTGTTTCTTACATATTCTAGGTGCATATTTACTGGAAAATTCTGATTTTATAAACTGTAAAAAATCTCTTACATTATATTCTTAAATGTGACTAATATGTCAAGGAATGAGCGAGGTCAATGGAACAGAAAAGAAGAAACCTTTTTTAATTCACAACGCTCTTTTTACCATCGAGCTGTGTCCGTATCAAAACCGCTGTAAGCTTTATCAACAGAGTAATATTAACAACAGTATTTTTTTTGTTTTTCCCCCGAAGCTTTGGTTCAGTAAAAAGACCCGAATGACAGCTGCTGGTGATAAAATTTATTCGTGTATCAAAACTAGGTCGACTACTGTTCGCGATAAAATATGTCATGATAATCATAATAGAGTATGCCCAAGTGAATAGATTATATATATATATATATATATATATATATATATATATATATATATATAAAGTCCAGCTGCGACTCGCTATAAAATGTAATAACATAAAATATATTTGTGAATATTATGTATAATTCAATATTTGTCCAATATATATATATATATATATATATATATATATATATATATATACATAAAATTATTTATATAGATCGTCTATACTACTGAATATGCACACCTACCAACGTAAAAATACGAGTGTCACTGAGCGTGCCTGTATACTTTCATATGTGCATGAACAGATATAGGACGATATATATACACATACGCACACACACACACGTGTGTGTGTGTGTGTGTGTGTGTGTGTGTGTGTGTGTGTGTGTGGATATATGAATGATAAAATATAGTTTTAAAATATATTTATACTATATTTATACGTTAAAGTACTCGATATCCGTAATAGAACATATGTAAATATAAAAGCTGGATGTTGACTTATATATATATATATATATGTAAGCAAATATATGGATGTAGATCCGACAGTATGAAGAAAAATATACGGAAAAAACAAACAAAAATCCTTAATCCGTTTCGGTCTAATAAACCATCTTCAGGAATTGATAATGTTAATTATATTTTATGAATATATCCTGAAGACCGAAACGTCCGACGTTGACATTATATTAACATTAAAACAGCATAATTGCATATTAGGATTTTTATTTGTTTTTTCCGTATATTTTCCTTCATATATATATATATATATATATATATATATATATATATATATATATATATATATGTGTGTGTGTGTGTGTGTGTGTGTGTGTGAGTGTATTAAGCTAAGTACCGTCAGGACGTAAATAAATCATGACTCCACACATTACTTTTTTAGTATCTGTGAATTGCCATGACTGCTTGAGAATGATAGTTCGCCTTTCCTTCTCCAGGATCTGGAATTCAATGATGTCCTTCCCCTCCACTGGCTATCAAACAAGGCTAGAAAGCACAGTCTATTCTGATATTTAACCCATTGCCTGATATGGAGGAACAGATATAGATTCATACATTTCCCAAGGGCGTGAGTGTACAAATGAACACATCACACAAAGCCGGAATCTGGACCCGACTCGCTGATTCAACTTTTTTCCGCCGATAACCGTCAGACTACTCGCACGGCCCATACATACACAGAGGTGCTTATTTATGTAACAGCAGATAAAAATGTTGACCGATGGGAAATTGAGCAGATATCTAATGGCGACGGTAAATGCAAATCTTTTAGTTAAGGATCACTGAATGAATACCTGAAACTGAGATATCCGAAAGAGACACAGCACGTGGAACTAGAACCGTCTACTTCGTTAGACGGAATAAAGGGTTCTTTTCGAAATTTCAATCACCTGAAGAAGGCCAGAGCGTACAACGACCGAAACGTTCTCAATAACTCGACAAAGATGTGGACAAGAGTCCGAACAATGTAAATAGTATAAATGTTGTACTGGTATTTTTGATTTATTAGAACTAAAGGCGGGTGTTGACGTTTATTTTATAAGAATTATTCAGTATATGTTCGATGCTAAAACCCTATTTGATGGCATATATGATTTTTCCCTTACTTCAATTCACATTACTCCCTAGCGAGTATCCCACACCAAATAGACCATTGGCATACATTATATACACTCACACTCTCCTGATATTTTTTGCTTTTTAAAATGGTCTATAAAATTTCAAAGTAGTACATTAGCGAGGCCCTGTTAAAATCATAACATTGTACTGTGAAATATTTTATAGCATTATACTTTTGCTGATCCTTGGATTATTATTTACGTCCTACAGACAAAAACGCTATTGTCATTTCAATGTGTTATATCCAAAAAGAAAAGTTAATGTGTATGATAAAAATTGGCTTCAACTTTGATGTATGGACGTAAGACAATTCTCCTTTGTTACGTTCTAAAGTGCGTTTGTGACAAACGATTTCACACCATGAAAACCGGAAGTTGAATGCCGGAAGTAATTCTGTTATTCGAATGCTATAGAAATGTACCTCTCGATGGATTTCTATAAATGGCGTTAAATCAATTTTTCGGCCAGTCAAAGAGGTTACTGGGACTACTTTGAAAATGCTTTTTTTTTCTTCGATAAATGAGAAGCATCATGCTTAATTAGTCATAAGGCCAGCGGCCACTGGGATTTTTTACCATTTGTGCACCATATAGTCTCCATTATTTGCAGCAGAACAACTCACTTAGCACAACACTTTCGCATATAGTGTTGCGATACAAGTATTAATGGCTGAGAGCAACCATCCATTAAACTATTCATGAATGCGATAAGAAAATTTACTAAGCAAACAAGTACCGACTTGAACCGAGAATCAATGAGTGAAAAAAAATGAATATTTTCTCATCAGCAAACACTACTAATACAAAGCATAGGACTTTAAATTAGATATCTCAACTCTAAATTCTCCAGTTACAATTATTAGGTTGGTGCAAAAATATTGTCGTTTTCTAACATATGTTACTATGTGAGAAAACGACAATATTTTTGCACCAACCTAATACAATAATACAAGTGAATCAAACCCAAATTCTGCAATCTTTCTCTGTTATGTTCTGACGAACTATTCTCTATGATACCCACGACTCTATAAATTTAAGCGTAGCACTAGAGACTGGTGTGTGTTGTGGTGGAATAAATATCGACTCGGAACGAGAACTCGGAGAACCGAGTTTGAGTTCCAGTAAAGTTCGTTACGTTGACTTAGTCACCCATCTAGTTACTGGCCAGGATCGACGTTACTTCACTTCAATGATCGTACTTAGCTTTTCGGAGATGAACCATCTTCTTTCATTTGTGCGAATAATTGGGGAGTAGCATAGGTTTATATCAAGAAGGTTGTGTGTTTCAATGTTTGAAGGATCAGCTAAAGTAACTTGGAAGATACATCTAGACCGTCTGAGAGGCCTGGGTAACCCGAACTGAAGGTATTCATAGCTAGACCTCCCCCACCTGTAAGGTTATCATGGCTAGCCCCCCTGTAAGGTTATGCGTTGCTTTTATCAAAACCTCCCAACATTGGGCACATCTGACTGTAATTCATGTGTATTAGTCAATCAGTTATGTCAAACGCGTGATACACGTTTAGGCGATCATATATTTTTTCCCGCAGTAGGTTACCATGTCTTTCTGCGGTAGATCCAACCCTATCCTGCTATTTACCCATAGCTAGGAGGAGAGAAAGGGTATTAGCATGTAAGTGAATGTAATGAATTCGACTCTCCGATTCCTCAATCTAAGCCGCTATCCATTACTCCACTGTGTCTCCTCTAGCATTATTAGACTGGGTGTTATGATGGGTATCCTATGCGTCGTATATTTCTACCTCAGTATCACTTTGTTGGGGTGTTACGCTCTCACACAATAAGAATAATAAAGATAACAATAGCAGAATAAGTGATGGTTAGTCCTTTCTTCCATAAACACGATGCCATATGCGCATCATATGTCTCCTCGTAATAAAGCCTGGTAGAATTTCCAGTTCTCTTATGAGTGCCTCGCTGTAAAGGTTAAACACATCCATTAAGAAGGGGCCCTTTTCGAGTTTTCTATACTTACTCAATTAATTATATGCCAGTTTGCAATCGGTTTGGTCCCAGTTCTTTTATTCTAACGTCTTTACCAAATAAATCTCAATTCCTTTGCAAATGGCTTAATATACTAAAACCAGTTTAGAATACCCAGACTTGTTTCCAAGATCAAATACGAAACACATTCTCGTCAAAAGTAGTAATAATGGGAGGACTTCGAATTGACTGTCAACAATGATTACGGCTTTGACTGGTTAGATTATTAACAATCAGGCGAAGAGCTTACGGTACAATTCTAGTCAGCAGAATCGGAAACAGCTGCCCTTGTAGCTTTAATAGAAGTATCACTAGTTGTTATAGATACTACACAACGAAGTGGTAGTCGTGGTGATGTTAGTTTCCAACCGGAGAAAGTTGCTACTGCCCCTAGCGAGAGTGTACTGTAAGTAGTTCCTACTTACGCGGATGTGGTTATTGCTGAATCAGGATAAATCGATACACTCGGCCGAATTACACCCACGCAGCAAGTTTAATTGTTGTTAGGGTTGAAGAGCAACAAAGAAGGGAAGAGAGAGAAAGGAAATATAAAAGATGACGCCAGCAAGTAAGGTGACAGAAACAAGTGACATTAGTGCGTGACGTGTACTGGACAAGAGAAAAGGGGTTGAATGTCAAGAAGAAAGAGATGGAGGGGGGGGGATTAGGGAAATATTTCTTGAGGTAGAAACTACAAATAAGGAATGAACAGTCAGAAGAGTAATAACAAAAGAGGCGATATAACATAAAGGGGAAAAGAAAGAAAGAAAGAAACAAAGAATCGAAGAAACAAACAAAAAGAAAGAAAGAAACAAAGAAACGAAGAAGCAAAAAGAAAGAAAGAAAGAAAGAAAGAAACAAACAAACAAACGAAGAAACAAACAAAAAGAAACAAAGAAACGAAAAAGCAGAAAGAAAGAAATAAACAAACAAACAAAGAAACGAAGAAACAAACAAAAAGAAACAAAGAAACAAAGAAACGAAGAAGCAAAAAGAAAGAAAGAAACAAACAAACAAACAAAGAAACGAAGAAACAAACAAAAAGAAAGAAACAAACAAAGAAAGGAAGAAGCAAAAAGAAAGAAAGAAACAAACAAACAAACAAACGAAGAAACAAACAAAAAGAAAGAAAGAAAGAAAGAAAAAGAAAAAGAAAATCGAAATGGATAAAGAAAGAAAAAGGAAAGAAAGGTAAAAAGCAAAAGGGAACATGTGAAAAGAAAAAAATGGATACTTATAAAAAAGAAAAATGGACGAAAAAAAGAAAGTAAAAAAAGATATTAAATTTTTCTTCTTTTCACTCTTTTAAGTATGAGAATAGAGAAAAAAATGAGGGAGTAACGAAAGGAAAAGAGAAAAACGGAGGATGAAAAGAAAGAAAGACAGAAAACGAAAGCTAAAAGAAATAAGAAAATAAAAAAAAAGAAAGAGAAAGAATGGTAGCAAATGGACGAAACAAAGAAAGGGAAAAGAAAACGAGAGAAAAACATAATAGGAAAAGAATAAAAGAAAAAAGAGAATAGGGATAAAAGAAAAGAAAAAAGAACGAATAGTGAAAAGAAGAAATAAAGTAAGAATAGAGAGGAAAAGGAAGGTGAAAATAAAGATAGGGGGAAAACCAAAGATAAAAAGAAAGAAAGAAAGAAAGAAAGAAAGAGAGAACGAGAGAAGGAAAGAAAAGGAAAGAAATAATGAACAGTAGAAAACGGGGAATATAAAATGAAGGAAAATCATAAAACATGAAATTAAAAGAAAGAGAAAAACTGGATGCGAAAAAAAAGAAAGAACTCAGTCTAGAAAAAATGAAAGTTTTGAAGAAAGAACACTAGGAATAAGACAGTGAAGACGAGACAATGAAAAGCAGATAAAAAAAGAAAGTCAAATTGATATTAATAACGAGAGAAAAGTGCAAGGTAAAAAGACATCAAAAACACAGAAATCAAACGAAAAGTAACAATAAGAACAGCAGAAAAAAAAAAAAAACGAAAGGTAAAAAAAAGAAAAGTTAAAAGTAAGAGAAAAAGTAAAAGAAAAGATGGGATAGTAGAAATAAGAAAGAAAGCAAGCAAGAAAGAGAGAGAAGCGGGGGGATGATAGAAAAAAGGAAAGGTAAAAGAAACAAAGTAGAGTGGGAAAACGAAAGCTAAAAAGAGGGAAGTTAAAAGTATGGGACGGTAGAAAGAAAGAAAGAAAGAAAGAAAGAAAGAAAGAAAGAAAGAAAGAAAGAAAGAAATAGAGAGAGGGGGTGATAGAAAAAGCGGAAGGTAAAAAAGAAGAGAACAAAATACAGAAACAAAGTACAGTAGAAAAACGGAAGCTAAAAAGAGAAAAGTTAAAAGAGAAAAGGTAAGAAAGGTGGAATGGTAGAAATAAGAAAGAAAGAAACAAAGAAAAACAATAGAAAAAAGAAATGCTGACGAAAAGAAAAAAACGAAATGAAAATAAATAAAAAACGATAGAAAAACGAAAGGAAAGAATGAAGGAAGGAAGGAAGGAAAGAAAGAAAGAAAGAAAGAAAGAAACAAACAAACAAACAAACAAGGAGCATTGTAGAAAAAACTGAAAGGAAAAAAGAAGGAAACAAAGTACGAATAAACAGAAGCTAAAACGACAGAGACAAACCAATCTACGGCAAATGGAGGAAAAGCAAAGCCGACGCAAAATACTATCAGAAAATGTAATCCTCAAACGTTACTGAAGCTGATGACATTCATAAAGAGAAAAGATGAGGGAAAAGACATAGAAAAGGAAATTTTAAGCAAAGAAACAAATAAAAAGGAAAATGAAGACTAGATTGAATGTAGTAATCGTGTGGGGTTGACGCATGGTGTGTATTTGAAAGGGACAATGACGTGGCTGGTCGGTTCAGTGAACGAAGGATGAATGAATTTGGCTGAAAAAATCGGTCACCAATTGTCACGGTCAGTTTTATTATGTATGAGATAAACGAAAGGGTAACCGGTTGGGTTCCACAAAGGAAATTCAGCAGGAAGAAAAAACAACAGGAAATGGATGTGCAAGATATTTACACGCACGCAAATAATTTCGGGTCTCGGACTAATTGTCAGGTAACTTTATGGTTATTAACTTATAATAGTGTCTGAATTCAAATTGCTGACACGGTGCTTTTTATCACTCACTTCGTAATAGATTCCCGAAAGGCATGAACACGAATATTTCGTCCTGGGTAAGACGATAAACTACACCCGCGTCCTGGGTAAGACGATAAACTACATCCGACAGCAAGGCCTCTGATCAGGAGGTTTTGAAGAGCGTGGAACCACCTCTTAATTGCTAGCGTTCCTAGGTCCAACATGACCCGGGGTGGTAGCACCTCTTAGGGTTCCAGCTATGGGTAAATAGTTAACTCCCAAACTGGGGCCAAAACACTATGAAAGTGTAAAAATATGTTTTATTAGCAGAAATACTTTGTAAAAAATTATTACCAGCAATACATTATTACCAGCAATACATTATTACCAGCAATATATTATTACCAGCAATACTTTATTACCAGCAATACATTATTACCAGCAATACATTATTACCAGCAGTACTTTATTACCAGCAATACATTATTACCAACAATACATTATTACCAGCAATACTTTATTACCAGCAATACTTTATTGAAAAAAAATATTACCAGCAATACATTTTTGGGGAAAAAAAAGATATTACCAGTAATAAAAATTTTCTCGGCATTAAATAACCTACTGAGGTTGATATGCCGTAAACCAAACGAAACCAAACCAAACGAAACCAACCTATTAGTTCACATCAGCAGTTTTCTAGCATGCCACGATGATAGAATAAAAATAAGATGTCTAATTCTTCCCTGTATCATGTAGTAAGCCTGTTTAGTACTCCCTTTATAGTTTATAAGTTTTTATACTAATGTTCATCCAACACAACGCCAAAGAGACACTCAAGGTAGAGCGTTACTAGGTGGTGTTGTATGGGCGTAAAGTCGGTAAAAAGCAACATTCATGAGGCTGCTCAGAAAAGATAAAGTTTAACCCTAGACCTGATCAAGATTATAGTGATTGAGAAAGTGTCATGTCAGGAGCCTGTTCCACAAAGCAGCAATTATTGGGAAGAAGCTGTCTGGATGGGATTTATCAATGGAATACGAAAGGAAAGAGGATGATTCACACTTGTTTACATGCATGGTGTGTCCCAGTTGTAAAGATCAGAGTTGGTAGGACTAAGGAATTTAGCTGGTCAGAACACGGGCCATGGAAGTAGCGATAGTGCGAGAGAAGGCTTACAACGTTTCATTATTAAACGGCCAGTGAGAAGCATAATGAGAACATTGCGAATCCATTATACCAAGCAAATATATCAGGTCATATTGTAAAATATCTCTTCCCAAGAATGAAGTCGTCTGGAATTTTAACTCCTGTAGGGCCACCCACGGCGGTAAAATAGTAGAAGAAGGTCCAGACTGAATGCAACCAAAACCCCAGAAAAAACCTCCAATGACGAAAAAGATCTTTGCGATCTCCATCCTCAACGACCAAGCCGGTGGAAGAGGGCAGGACTTGAGAGACGAAGCATCCAACAGCCCGATGTAACCATGTTTGCCAGATCTCGCCTTTCAGATGCGAGGGAAACGTTTCTTATCCAAGTGTGTGGTCGTTTCCGTCAAGCAGAGTTGTCCGCCAAAATCAAATTCACGCGAACGGCCTCGTCAAATTCTCTTTGATTTACTGCCATCTTCACCACCAGGCGAGAGAAAGGGAACAAGAAGAGAAGACGACGTTCTCGACGCTCAGATGCGAGCCGACAACGACATATCAGGTCATTGAATAATATGATCCTTGTACCAAGTAGCATAGTATTATCTGCCGTTTGGTCGAGTGGTCGACAATTAAACCGGCCAGCACTGCAGGATTACGTGGAGAGAAGCGTTGGGTTGACACCCAGTAGAATGAAAAATAAGAACTGCGAGAATACGGGAAGGAAACATGCCTTACGAAGGAGATTCTGATGTAACAGCTGCGATCTTAATTATGTCTGATATCTTACTTCGGTCTATTTAGCGAGTATGTCGTGGTAATGGGAAAGGTCGATGCGATGCTGTGTAAGACACATTTGACCTTATATATATATATATATATATATATATATATATATATATATACAGACATAACTCATCTCACATAGTTTGTGTTTGCTATGCAGAGCCAATAAGCGGGTTACGTTAGCAGATGCACAGATTTGGTGCAAAGATCTTTCCAGGCGAGGTTAATCCTCATCGGTTATCCAAGATTTATAGTTTCAATACAAAATATCGTTTGACAATTATATATATATATATGTGTGTGTGTGGAAAAACGACATATATTTCAGAATAATTTTAGGAAAATCTATGACAAAGTGGAAAAAGGTGATATTTTGCAAAGCAGCGTACATTAATACAAAGCATTAGGTGCTCAACGAGTCTGATTTAATTAAAAATAATGCAATTAACTCAGACGAAAATCTATAGAAAGTTCTTTAAACGCTAGAAATAAAAGGTAAATTTACGTCCAACGTCATTTACTTACTTTCGTTTATTAAACATCAAATTACGTCAGTTCGCATCCGCCATAATTTAACTTGACTTTTCAGTAAGCCAAATAAATATTTATAAGCGACTATTAAATTAAAAAAAGGTTTGAAAAACTATTAGTTTGGTGCAAAAACAATGACGTAATGATGTCGTTTTTGACGTTAAAAAATACGTTAAAAAACGACATCATTACGTCATCATTTTTGCACCAAGCTAATAATATATTTACTTTTGTTTATAAATACTAGTTGCATAAATAAAATCCGCACATTCGGCTTAATAATGTCCATCAGAAGACGAAACTGGTCGGCTACGATAAGTTTTCTTTTAGTATTTATTCACACACACACACACACACACACACACACACCCCACACACACACAAAAGCTTTGTTCAATCTTCAAGCGAATTGGTTAAAAAAAAAATTTCGCTTGAAGATGGAACAGAGCTTACTTTAACAATTTAATTCAAATAATTATGTTGAAGTTTTCGGCTCTTGTTTTGAAACATGAGACCTCTTATGTAGCGTGTTGGAATCATATTTTTAAATAAATAATTATATATATATATAGGTATAGATTAGGATAAATCAAACGACCAGATATGAACAACAGTATACTCCCGTGTTGGCATGCATACACAGGCAACCAAATATGTAATCATCAAATTTATTCATATATATATATATAAATTCATATATATATATAAATATATATATATATGTATATAAATATATATATATATATATATATATAAATATATATATATATATATATGTATATATATATATATATATATATACATATATATATATGGGGATGTGTGTGGGGGGAATAAAATGATGATATATATATATATATATATATCATATATATATATATATATATATATATATATATATATCTCATATATATATATCATATATATATATCATATATATATATATATATATATATATATATATATATATATATATATCTCATCATTTCATTCCCCCCACACACACACCTCTATATATATATATATATATATATATATATATATATATATATATATATATAATCATTTCATTTATGTATGTATGAAAACTCCTCCCCGGTCTTTTTAAAAAGAGTAGAAGCTCAACTCTTGTTTCTTATATAGGATTGGGTTTCTGATACCTTCCAAAGTTTATATCAATTCCATACTTCTAAGTCTCAACCTGAAATTTTACTTACTAATTTCTCAATAGGAGTAGATAGGCCCGCCTATCGTCCCCCCACCTGTCTTTTGAACAGGAGCAGAGGTTCAACCCATTTCCCCTGTTTTGGATTAGTTATCCCTTCTGATGTCTTTTTCATTCTATTTTCCTACCAGTAGCCTCCTTGCTTCTTAGTGGCATTATCTCCTTGATTGGGTTGAATTGTTAAAAAAAAAAAAAAAAACTTGAGGAAAGAGAGGGCAATAAAAACAGGATTCAAAAAGACAAAAGTTGACGACCGATGGTGCATTTAAACTTTTGACCATCATAGTTCGCAAGAAAGCAAGAAGCCGGGAGTGAGTTCCACAAGCAGGGAGTGCGATAGAAGAAAATATTAGCATAGCTTACGGTTATATCTAGCAATTTTAACGTAAAATGATGAGACCTAACTGCCAATCTAGTATTTTCTGAAGTCGAGGTAACAAAGAGGAATACTTATTAGAACAATTACCTTGAAATTATGCGCAGGAAAGCTACGTTAATGTTGTGGAAAGGGACTGAACCTGAGATGCCAGGCCAGGATCGATAACTTGCAGGTTCTTCTTTGAATAATGTCAAGAATCAAAACATATGTTGCAGCAATAGTCGATGGCATGGAGGAATGGTAGACTTATAAACCTGCCAGATAGATTCTAGCGAAATTATATATCTAGCAGTAACGAACATCCTAGCAGCAAACCTAGCAAAATGACTCAGGATCAAAGTGTAGTATCTGTGCTTTGTGAGCTTCCGGGCTGGCTTCTGTCGAACTCTCTAATGCAGAGAGGAACTCGGACGAAGCTTTGCCGAAGGGCAAGGTTGCGTTCGGGGAGGTAGACAGGACCTGAACCCGTCTAGGCGGGTTCAAAGGTCATATTTTTGGCCGAGCCTACGGGCTCGCGGGCTACCCACATTAAACCGGCCTTGTGCCACATTTAATCCTCGTGGGTGGATTAATAAATACCTACCCGCTCGGCCCGGTGGCTAGGATCAAAGTGTAGTATCTGCGCTTTGTGAGCTGCCGGGTCGGGTGTCTGTCGAACTCTCTAATGCAGAGAGGAACTCGGACGAAGCTTTGCCGAAGGGCAAGGTTGCGTTCGGGGAGGTAGACAGGACCTGAACCCGTCTAGGCGGGTTCAAAGGTCATATTTTTGGCCGAGCCTACGGGCTCGCGGGCTACCCACATTAAACCGGCCTTGTGCCACATTTAATCCTCGTGGGTGGATTAATAAATACCAAACCTAGCAAAATGACTCAAAATAATCATATATTAAACCGAGAAGTCTCAATAAGTTACTCTCCTAGAGGTTAGTATGACTGATGCTGATAGAAATCCGATAAGATTTTTGTTGACGATTAAAGGACAAAAATATTGTTTGAGGCGGGGCGTAGTAATTAAGAAGCCATCACTTTCTCTATTTAACAACAAACTGAAGGTTTATTTTTTAGATCAGCCGCCAGATTGACTTTATAAGATTTACCATTAAGACAGGAGTATATGTCTATGTCATCACCATAGATACCGAGTTGAGAAACTGATGACATCGAAAAGCTCGTTAATGAATATTAGGAAAAGAGTACTTCCAAGCATAGAACCCTGGAGGGCTCTCTCATTAATGTAAAAAAAAGATGTAAAAGTGTGGCCGTTCATGACAACCTTCATTTCACGATTCGAATCAAATCAAAGAATTGACCTGAAACGCCATAGCCCTCAAGCTTTTACAGAAGACCAGCATGTCCGTCATCGAGTTATCTAAGGCTCCAGCTTCACCATTCTCATCTTGACGGACGTTGTCAGCAATAATCGTTAACATATCGGCAGTTAACTAAGAAAATTCGAAGGCCATATTTGTTTTGTCTGAAAGAAGGCCACGCGAGGTGAGATGCTTACCCAATTTAGAGCCGCTAGTATTTTGCCAAAAACAGGCAGATGACTAATAGTCCGATAGTTCGAGGGACGAGACGGTTCGCCAGAGTTCTTAAGAACAGCAATAAACAAGTTGCATTAAATTTTGTTTGTTTAACTTTTTTATATTATTGTTTCCTAATTTTTGAATAAGTTGTACATACAAATCAAAATTGCGGGTTTACTGTTCGAGGTTCATTTTGTCGTTCTGTTTTTGTTCAAGTACTTCCGACTGTCGCAAACATGAATTTGTAAGTACCGTTGACAAGATTTGTTCGCTACATTCTGGCATTTTGGGAAAAAATATACTTAAAAAAAATTCACATCTACTTTCAAATATATAATCCAGAACGTACCCAAGAAAATCATTTCTGTCGTCAATGAGACGGTTAAAAATGTTCAAATCGCAACAAACAAAAAGCATAAACTTTGGACTTTTTATGCACAGCTTATTTGAAAATTAGAAAAATACAATATATATATATATATATATATATATATATATATATATATATATATATATATAGATAGATAGATAGATAGATAGATAGATAGATAGATAAACCTAGTGAGCCAAACAAACCTACCTGGGTTTCACCTAAACGGATCGTCAGGAGCCGACTCTCCCTGACGATCCGTTTAGGTGAAACATAGGTAGGTTTGTCTGGCTCACTAGGTGTATCTAGGTCTGCTCTACGATTGTATTGAGCTCTTTTGTCAGTTAGTTGTCTACTCGTATCGGGTTTTTTTCTTTGGGCTTCAGACCTGCATCTGTGCGATTTGTTCGACAGTAGTTCATGTTTGTAGCTCTTTCTTTTTTTAAAACCTTTTTTTTCCCTCGAGATTGATTTGATTATTGGTAAATGAAAAATTCGAGGATTTTTCGAAACGAGTTTAGTTATCTATCTATCTATCTGTATATATATATATATATGTATATATATATATATATATCGACAGATCTTTTGAACAGGAGTAGACTATCCCTTATTTACTGTTTAGGATTTGGTTTCCAATTTCATGCTAAAGTTCTTTCATTCTCTTTCACTACCAGTAACCCTTTCGTCTTAGTGGAATTATCGCCTTGCTTTGGGTGAATTGTTTAAAAATTGTCTAATTAAGAATAAAAACTTGACAGCCAGTATTCAACATTTATATTTATTCTTTTATTTTGCATATAATTTTATTTTATTTTTTATTCTTTCTTTTTACTTATGGTCCGTGAACACCTCTATGAAATGACTGATTCTTGCCTTTAGCCTACTTAACAACATTTGTAGATTTATTGTACAACATAATATTTTTTTAACGAACGCCTGAATAACATATTGCTTTGCCGTAGACCTACAATTACGCGGCATGTCGTGTTCGTGCAAATTTACGGATAGATTACATGTATTATATGAATTCGCGCCTCATTCTGACACATCGTTTATCACTTACCCACCATTGATTATCTACGAAACATATTCCGAGAAGAGGGAAAGCAAGTAAAGAAACAAAGAAAGACAAAGATAAAGGAATTGGGGGAAAAAAAAGGAAAAGAAGATGAAGATAGGATAAATAA
>OZ010580.1:112201035-112206035 GCA_963932145.1 Acanthosepion lycidas | reverse complement strand
TAAGCACACAAAACATACATACATATACACTTACATCCATACACATCCACACCTACATATATATATACATTTACACATATATATATATACATACGGACATACACATACGTGCACATAAACATATATACATATGTATGTATATATTTACCACTAATATTATATATATATATATACACATATATATATGTAAAAAAAATTTGTTTAAAAATATGATTCCTTCGCTACATAAGAGTTCCCATGTTTCAAAAACGAGAGCCGAAACCATCAATATAATTATTAAAATTAAGTTGAATTTAGGTGTTGAGTCCCGTTTCATCTTTAAGCGAAAAATTCCTAAATTCGCTTGAAGATGAAACGGGACTAAACACCTCAAGTCAACTTAAATTTAATAATTATTTGGATGGCTTCGGCTCTCGTTTTTGAAACATGAGAACTCTTATGTAGCGAAGGAATCATATTTTTAAACAAAAAATATCATTATTATAAAGCTCTACTTCTGTATGGAGCACTGTCTTCTTAAAAATTAAAACAAAAATACTAAGGAACTCCGGATTATGCACCCAACGTGTTCTTTTCTATTTTCTGCATACCTACGCACTTATATATATATATATATATATATATATATATATATATATATATATATATATATATATATATATATATCATTTATTTCTCTTGAAATATGGTCAACACTTTTTCAAAGGTAGATGTTGGTATAAATCTGACGAAACAAGTGATTTTCGTTCGCAAAAATGAATTATATTTATAAATAATCGACAGTCCCAAAAGTGCGTAAAAGGGGTAAAATGATTGAGCGATAATTTTTCCCCTTTTACTCTCTTTTGGGACCGTTCATTATGTATTTTAATCGTTAACTATTTACTATGAAATTGTTTTAATCTTGTTCCCAAATTCCCCTACTCATTGAATATAATTCATTTTTGTGAATGACTATTATTTGTTTCGTTTACGTTTGAAAGAATGTTGGCAGAAAAGGAATCCTTCAAGATAAATGAAAAATGTCGTTGTGCTTTTTTAAATCATTGCTCATTTCATTTTCTATGGTGTCATACCCTTGGTCGCACACACACACACACACACACACACACACATACACACACACGTGTCTCTGTGTGTGCATATGTATGACACCATAAAACATAAAATGAACATATGATATATATATATATATATATATATATATATATATATATATATATATATATACATACAGTATTTACATTATGCGGACCATTGTCCTCATCTTTGTCGCCAGATTTGTCACAACGTTTCGGTCGTTGTACGCTCCGGCCTTCTTCAGGTGGTTGGAATTTCGAACTGAACCCTTTATTTCGATCCCTGGGGTAGACTGTTCTAGTTCCACGTGCCATGTTTGATGGATGTCAGTTATCAGTTATCTCCTGCTAATTTTCCCTCTGAAGGTTCTCCACTGCCTTAACCGGGTATTGAACTTACACTCTTTGGGTTTGTCACTAGATCTAACCAACGCCTTTATCCACTGTGCCATGTGTCCTTGAGAAGAAGGCCGGAGCGTACAACGGCCAAAACGTTGTGACAAATATGGCGACAAAGATGAGGACAATGGTCCGCATAATGTAAATACTGTACATAATACCTCATCTCAGAAATATATATATATATATATATATATATATATGTATATATATATATATATATATATATATATATATATATATATATAAGCAAATATATGGATATAGATCCGACAGTATGAAGAAAAATATACGGATAAAAACAAAGAAAAATATGTGTAGATCCGTAAAATCTCGTGTTTTCGAACATAAACGAGATATTCGCCTCGGAAATATAAACAATGCTTTAGTTAAACACACAACTAAAGCAGATCATAATTTCGATTTTGATTCCGTGAAGATTTTAAAATATTTTCATAATAAAAATCTTAGGCGGATTTATGAAGCAGGGATAATATCCATCTCACGCACGGTGAATACTAGACCTGGCTTCTTTAGTATTTCCCCTTTTCTAGAGAGATTAATGCTCGACAAGCATACATATAAATTTTAGATCAAAATAAAATTCTTTTCATTTTTCATTCAAAATTCTCAAATTTTAGGAATACGTTTTCACAGCGTCGCCCACGTGACGACAATGTGACCATGTTTAAACAGAACGCTGATCATATAATACTTTCATTTATCTGTTTGGATAAGTCTTGTTCTTATGTCCATCGTCTTTGTCATGTTGAATTGATAATGTTAATTATATTTTATGAATATGTCCTGAAGATGGTTTATTAGACCGAAACGTCCGACGTTGACATTATATTAACATTAAAACAGCATAATTTCATATAAGGATTTTTGTTTGTTTTTTCCGTATATTTTTCTTCATATATATATATATATATATATATATATATATATATATATATATAGATAGATAGATAGATAGATATATATATATGTTTTTATATGTATATAGTGTATATTTAGGTTTGGTTAAATAATCCAGACATATGCCAGGTTCGCGGATTAATTATTTGGTAGATTTAGAAAAAATCTTATCACGGATTAATTTCTTGGTAGATTTAAAAAAATACCAAAGTTTGATTTTTGAAAGTATTTGGGAAAATAAAAACAATTCGAAAGAAAAGTTTGGTATTTTTCCTACTCATTTGTTTTAAATCTAGCAAGAAATAATCCGCGGAATGAAAGTGTATATATATATATATATATATATATGTGTGTGTGTGTGTGTAGAAAGGGAGAGAGAGAGAGAGAGAGAGAGAGAGAGAGAGAGAGAAAGAGAGAGAGGAAGAAAGAGATTACTTTAATCATTCGTTTCTCTACGGTTTATTAGCCCATTGCAGGTTATTTAAAACTAGGAAATATTTTTAGATTGTAAGAATTCTATTTACCTATTCTTATTTTTTTTTTTTTGGTGGGGGTGAGGATAATAATGGTTTAATGATGCAGGTCTTACTCATTAACTTATAGCTGGAGGAGAGAAGAGGTGTTTTCATATCTTTCCCGAGCGTATTAGCGCGAAAGTAAATATAACGAACCCAACGGTAATTGAAACTCGGCTTAAGAATTCTGAGTCATCATCCATTACACCGCCCGCACACCACCTGGTACTCCCAAAGGTATAGACCAGACTCGACGTTGCTTAACCTCCTTTCTTTTTCTCTTCAACAGGAAACGCCAGACTTAGAGAAGGACGACAATGAATTCAAATTCGAAGGCAATAGGAAATTATACCACTATTTTCCCCAAGAAGGCATGACAATTCACCACTAAAAAAAGTATCTGTGGAGATCCATGATCGCCTACGTCCTGAAGGGACACGGTATTGGGAAATAATTAATGCGTATATACGTTTTGAGCTTAGAATGTGTTCATCGATTGCTAAAAATGCTGGAAAAATGGTCGGTACCCTGTACCGCTCCAGAAAGTACCTCACCAACCTCCTGCTATTCTCTACCTATACAGGAATAACGTGTCGCTTCCGACACTGGAGTTTGAACACAGATCACCAGAGGGCAAACACAGTCAATACCATTTAGAATAAGTAGATAACGTAATGTTAAAGGAAATGTATATATGGAAATTAGCGTGGCGTCTAATTGATCACGGTACGGATTACTTCGGAAGTGTGCTGATTAAACTCTCTGCCTCAGGGCAGAGAGGATCCCCAAACAAGGCTATGTCGAAGGGCAGAGACTCAGCTCGGGAGACAGCTACCCGATCCCGTTTTTACAGGGTCTAAGGAAAATTTTTGACGGGGCCTACGGGTTCGGAGATCCCACAATAAATTTGACCTTGTGCTGCACCCGACCGCATGGTGCAGTTAGTAAATATCTCACTATCTGGATAACTTCGAAAGTGTGCTTGTCAAACTCTCCGTCTCCGGGAAGAGAGGATCCCTAGACGAGGCTATACCGAAGGGCAGAGTCTCGTCACGGGAGAAAGCTACCCGACCACATTTTTTTACGTGGAATTTTTGACCGAGCCTAAGGGCTCGGACCCCCCCCCCCCATAATAAACTTGGCCTTGTGTCGCATCCAACCGGGTGGCGTGGTTAGCAAATATCTCACTATTACTATTCGGATCACCATACGGATTAATATTTGGTGGTTACACTTCGAGCGAGTATCATCGAGCAAGTAATATTAGTGCGAGTTTTTTTCGAAGGCGCCTGACACCAGTATTGTTCAGTATAGTTGTATCTGCGATTGCAAAGTCTCTACTACAACGAGCATTACGAAAGGGAAAACGAGTATTCGTTGATATCACAAAATTTTATAAAAACGAGAACAGGAGAAAAGGGAATATAGCTGTAATATATGGGTGGGAGCCGCTCAGTGTTCACTTTCCACTCGCGATAGATTCCGAAATCGTTTCCGAGTCCTTGTAGGCGACGAATTATTTTCCACTCTGCAACCCCATTCTCACAGACGAGACATCACAAGCCTGTCCTATAGTTAGAGAGCATCATAGTAATATTTATGCTTCAAGTTCTGAAATTATATATAAAATATAAAAATTATGTTGATCATGATGCCACAGATTGATGTAGAGAAGGAACCGTTCTATCAATAACCCATAATTTATTTTGCATTATTATAAAGTGTCTGTGGCACAAAAAAAAAAAAAAAAAAAAACTTGGATCTGCAGCCAAAGCGATATGTCTCAGCTGCTGCTTATGGCAGTGCAGCATCTGTTATGGCTGGATAGTGTTGATTGCAACGAATACATGTGAAGATGCTCTCCCCCATGTCAACTTGTTTTCTTTCTATCGGGCACACTTCTCCCTGGCGGTAAGCCTTTGTTTTCCCTCTCCTCATTCCAGCCCATGGTGTAAATTGTGTCTCCAGTGTGAATGATCACTGGTGTTGTCTTCCCACCTCTTGATTTCCATCACCTTGATGTCCCTTTTGCAGATGTTATTGAAGTAAACACGAGGTCATCCTCATGCCCTTTAGCCGCAGAAGA
>OZ010580.1:112188535-112196035 GCA_963932145.1 Acanthosepion lycidas | reverse complement strand
GCGAGATAAAGTGGATGTGGATATATGTGCGGGGCCCATTGGTAATCGGTTGCCCGCTTCTGTATTAGGAAGGATTTGTCTTCGTTTTTCCTCTTTGACGCATGCGCATGAATTGATGCGGGCTGAAAGGGCAAATGAATAAATTGTTTCGGAAAGTGGCTACATCTAATATACGATTATATACATAACAGCGAAAAGAGTCCGCTCCGTTTAACGTATTCTAACAAAAATGTCATAAAATATTGCCTAACACACACACACACACACACACACACACACACACACACACATATATATATATATATATATATATTGATAATATTAGTGGTCGATATAAATATATATTTCCAAGAGGATAAAATCCAGGTAGAGCTCTATGTACAAATCAAAAGATTTTTTTCTGTTTTCTTTTTGAATTTGTGGGTCTGATGAAGTGGATTGTGATTACGATTCCTATGGAATAAATTATAACCATGGGATATCAGTGCTTGAGCCTCTTATATATATATATATATATATATATATATATATATATATATATATATATATATATATATATATATATATATATTTAAAAAGAAAGAACAGTAAGATATATAATCCGGTGTTCTTATAGATATTTTTATTTTTACAAAATATTGCTAAATATATATTTACAGAGCATTAATATTATAAATTAATTGATTTAAAATATGGTTTTTCCGCTACAGAGTTCTGACCATGTTTCAAAAATGGAAGGTCCGAATTTAATTTTGTAATTAAATTAAAGACATTAGTTCCATTTCATCCTCAAGCGAATTTTGGAGTAACTGTTAAAATTACTGGGTTTTAAAGACACAGCTAAAATCATAATTCACATTTCCAAGGTTACAGATTAATTCACTTCCACTAGACAGGGGTGTTTGCGTGTTTATTATGTCTGTATTTTGATGTATCCGTTATTAGCTACATTTTGGTAGGGGGTAGGGATGTATTCTTCAATGAAATCTGACATCCGTTAAATGAATGTCGTCTGGATTTTTTTTTAAATTTTATTGTTAACGGCAGAAATTCTTACGTCATTTTTTCTATTTGTATATTTAAAGATTTTTTTTTGGTGGGGTGTTCAGGTTAGAATACGTTTTATTTAATTCCAATTTGAAAAATATTTTCGCTATTAATTTTTAATATACTATATTTCTTTTAAGAACAAGTAAATGTTAATACATCCCTTACAGTATGCAGAGTTATTTTCACATCAGCTATAAGTATGTATATTATTAGGTAACAATTTATATATATATATATATATATATATATATATATATATATATATATATATATATAGATAGATAGATAGATAGATGGTGCGTTTAAATTACGTAAAAATTAAAATAACCCTGACATCTGATTTTAACAGATAAATTTACATGGAAATGTCTAGAAATACTAAAGAGTAAATTTTATCAATAAAATCACCATTCTTGCAACTCTTCTGGAAGGTCTCCTTATTTAAGTTGTTGAAAGCTGCCATAATCCTTGCCTTCAGCTCATCTTTGGAGTCACAAGGAGTTTTGTTGGTCTCATGCTCAACTGCGCCCCATACATAATAATCAATGGATTTACTGTCTGGGGAGTTAGGTGGAGAGATGTAAGAGGCGATGTGGTTGCAGAAATTGTTTCATAGCTATAACTCGGTTCTCGTGCTTGTGTGGCATGGTCTAGAGTCCTGTTGCCAGACATAGGAAAACTGAAACTACTATACTGTGCAGTCGAAAAATCCAAAGCAACCAACGCGCATGTGCGAAAGTAAAAATATAAAATGCCAACAATTTATCCATCGCACCCCGTATATATATTAGAAAGTAATATATATATATATATATATATATATATGCCGCCTTGGAGCAATCGGATGTCTAGCCACACTGAGGAGCTGTGATACTGCGAAACAGTCTGTGGATGACAATATATATATATATATATCTTCAGGCCATCTATATATATGGCTAGAAGATTGCGTTTAAGGATAAAAAACTGTCGCTGCTAGGTGTTGACCTCAACATGCATTTTTATCTTTATATACACCAGATATATAGTGACGTGGCAGAGTGGTTCACTTTCTGACAATGTACGCAATTCGGGTTCGAATCTCATTATGGTCAATTTGATGTTATCGATCTGTAGGCAAACCCAGCGTGCCTGAAAAGCATACCACAAGTTGATCCAAGCCATGTGAATGAAACTGTGTAGACGGAACGCTTAGTGGCCGTCGCTAGCTGTGCCAGCACAAAGTCCCAAGTCACTGTGACCGTGGGTTTGAGCGTGCTGACCTTATCCAGATTTTTGTCCACGAAACAAGAAACCCTTCCCTCCCAGAAACTGTAATTACGGTATGCTCAGCATAGTTGCGGTATAAGCTACAGGTGGGTTCTGTGGGTGTGTAACTAACACAAAATGAGCCTGAACAAACGTCTGCAATATTTGACGGGTATACTCAAATACGAGTGCACAGCCATCGACTTAAGCCCTGATATTGACAACTTTAAACCATAAATTTAGCATACCCTAAAGCACACACACACACACACACATACATACACAGACACGCACACGTACACAACACAAACGCACACACACACACGTGTATATATATATATATATATATATATATATATATATATATATATGTATATATATATATATATATATATACTAACAATTATAGCCCTTTGGTAAATTTTATTTATTTATAGATATATACTTTAATTATTTTTTTATATATGATATATATATATGTGTGTATGTGTGTGTGTGTGCCTGTGTCTGTGTGCGCGTGCGTGTGTATGTGTGTGTATTCAAGAGTGTATTAAAGCATGTAACAGACTGTCTCCAATCGGTGTTGATGATATTGTCCAGAATCGAGAGGGATAATCATCCTCTTTCCTCGTTCCATTTCTCGCCTCTGACGACAGTGTCGCAGATGGTGCGAAGGTCCAGTCTACTTCTGAAGTGACATAAGCATCATTCACCGAGGAATATGGGTGGTGGAAGCGACTGGGACATATATATATATATATATATATATATATATATATATATATATATATATATATATATACGTTTCTTCTTCTATAAGCTCTATATTAGTCATCACGAAAAAGCTGTTTTTTTTTAATATTCAGAAGAATAATTGTCGGACTTTGTCCATTTTATAATGTGTGACGTCAAGCCAAGTGTTTTTCATGTTGGGTAATAGTTGATAGTCAAATAAGGAGAATAAGGAGTTTGATCAACTAGTTCAATTATCGATGGACTCATAGAGACAATAATATGAAAAGCTTACAACATTTATATGTATGTGTATATTTATATATATATATATATATATATATATATATATATATGTATGTGTATATTTATATATATATATATATGTATGTGTATTATATATATATATATATATATATATATATATATATATATATATATATATATATATATATATATATATATGTCCCAGTCGCTAAATAAATAATTAAATAAACGCTGTTTGTGTGCATGCGTGATTTTCACTTTTTAGGTAGCTCCTAAAAATGACTGAAACTTTTGATGCAGCAGTGGATTAGCGAAAAAAAAAAATACACAGACTGAACTATCGGACTACCCCACCCAGATGATTTGTTTAAAATGGTGGACGTTTGTGCGGTTCCAGCCACACCTTTTGGAGTGACTGATATTAGAGAAATGTTACAGAAGCTTCCCTCAACAGCACTCCTAAAAGATTTTTTACATATTTTGATTCTATTATTATCATAATTATTTTAAAGCCACCAATCCCATCTCGTTCAGAAATGTCTTAACTATCAGAAAGACGCAATGGCATCCATAGATCAATGATTAAAAAGGAATCCTCGAAGTTCATCAGATCTATTAAAAAGGCACTACCAAATGACAAAAACCAGCACAACTGAAGGCTCCCAACAGCATTAACAAGTAAAATGGAGAGAATATTTAATTAGAATGGAAAATAATGGTATAATGCAGATTGTTGGCTTTCCATGTTAACTTAATCAAAAGATTAGTAAGGAAACTCACGCCAGTACTAGAAAGATCGACAATAGTCAATAGATTTTAGAAACCTGTTTTCCAGAAATAACTATTTTAAGAGAAAGATCTTATGAATCTCAGCCGACAAAAAAGCTAGCGGTCAATGAAAGCCGAATGTTTCCCGCATGAAAACGGCTTACTTAATCATTACAATTTTGAAAGTAACTCTTTTCTAATCAGCTCAACTTTGCACCTTTCTTTTGTTTCAGGAGGATTATTGATGACCCATTATTAATTAATCCCATCAACCTAGCAGATGTAGAAAGAGGATGAACTATACGCCGAAACATACGGAATCAGTTGAAGCTCCATCGATTACATTATAATTAACAAAAAAAAAATGATTTGATGATAACATCGGAGAAATCTCAAGTCCTTTAACAGGATCCAGCATCCAAAGTGATAAAGAGCTAATGCGGAAATTTCTAACACAAATAGGAGATATACAAAAAAATTTTGACAAGAAAAGGACAGGAAAAATCAAAACTACGCAAATTCCAGAGACATGATTAATTTTATGCAAGAACGAAAGAGCTTCACAGACCAAATCACTGCTCAACAGAAACTCTGAAATAATCCGAAACTACCAATTTCGTCACTAACTGTCAAGTGATCTTAAAGCCTTTTAAAGGACACATGAATATATATATATATATATATATATATATATATATATATATATATATATATATATATAATGGACTCTCCTGTCGGTTTCGACGTATGAGGATCTGACAGCTTATTGATTCAGTTATGAAATTTTGTGCCATAATCTTAAGTGGCATTTAAGACACGCCAGTGATTTACAAAGGAGCAAGTGTGAGGATTGTTAGATGAGATCACTGTTAGATTGGCTGTCCTTTTAGATCTTGCTCTCGCTTCTTGAAGATGATTTAGAAAAGCAGTTTGAGTCCACTAAAACACGTTGATGTCCATTCTAACCACTCCAAGTCTAAGCGCTCAAGGGTTTTATATGGTATATTGATTGCTGACAAGTTGCTTTTCAGCTTGTATTTGTATCTTAGCCATGAGCATCCTACATTCCTATAGCCCTGATCTAACTGGCTGTACATTAGGATCTTGTGTATCTTGGATACGAATGAATCAAGGTAAATGGCCAGAAAACCCATACAAGTGATTTGATTAAACTAGTGAAGGCTTGTGCAGAACCATCCACACTTTTCGGAACTATTGATACACTTATATATATATATATATATATATATATATATATATATATATATATATATATATATATTAGGAAATAGAAAAAGTCCGACAATTATTTTTTAAGACATTTTTTTATGTTTATACGTTCCTTTTATAATACAAATATTTAAGTAAATGGTCTGTTTTATAATAAATAGTGTTAACGACATTTACAGGCCTGAATGACCGAGAAATTTTCATAGAAAATATGCGTCCTCCGACAGGAATCGAACCTGTAAAAGAGGTTAAGGCACGGTTCTATATATATATATATATATATATATATATATATATATATATATATATATATATATATATATATATATATATATATATATAGTCTTCTTTTCACTCTGTATCCTCTTTCCTCCTGGTGGTTACTATTGCGTAGTTTTGGGGGGAAATGATTAGAAAATGTCCTTCCTTGCTGTTTTAAATGATTTCTGTCTTGCTGTCTTCCGATCACAAACAATACTACAACATTTGGCCAAATGATAGTAGTGGGTAGTTTGAATTGCGTCAGTACCTCAAATAAGAAAATTGTACACACAATCAGTCACTCAATCACTCGCACGGTATCTATCTATCTATCTATCTATCTATCTATCTATCTGTCTGTCTGTCATATTTTCCTAGAAGAAATCATATTTATCTCACGATTTCTGCAAATACATTCAATTTTACTAAGAATGTCCCCTGAGGATTTGTGTCGATTTTTGTTTTTATTTTCTCGCCACATTATCGATTATCTAAAGCTAAAGATATTTGCATTGTAAAAAAATAATTTTTTTTCGAGTGAATATTACATTAAACATTTTTTTAAAGAATAACAACGATATTTCCATATATATATATATATATATATATATATATATTTAACTTATAGCTTTGGGGGAGATGGATTGATATCTTTCCCAACGGTATTTGCGCGTAAGTGAATGCAACGAACCTAATTAGAATTCGAACTCTGATCCCCAGATCCACCTAACCTGTCAAGAGGAAAATCATAGGAAGGAGTTAATTTTATTTCTTAAAG
The DNA here is from genome assembly GCA_963932145.1 of Acanthosepion lycidas. NCBI lineage: Eukaryota > Metazoa > Mollusca > Cephalopoda > Sepiida > Sepiidae > Acanthosepion > Acanthosepion lycidas. The sequence continues at coordinate 112,189,701 of OZ010580.1, read as the reverse complement.
TACTATTGATACTGAAAAGTATATTGAGAAAAACTGCTTGCCTTAAAAAGTTCCAGAAATACATTGCTCAGTCTATTTTCCTTGGGGAAAAACATCTTTTTACCCACACCCACACGCACATACAGATATATGATAGGCGTACATATTTGCACCTAATATATATATATATATATATATATATATATATATATATATAAATTTTCACTGTTATTTTAATAGACTATTTTTTTAAAGAAAAAACAGTAAATTTAATAGAATTACTTACAGTATATAAAATTATTTTTTCATGTTAAATATAAGTATGCATATTACCTAATCGCAGTTTTTAAAATTTTTTTATTTTTAAATATTATTTAAGGAAAATTTTTGACAATGGCGGCATAAAATAGCTATTTCATTTCTCTGATTCAGTAAATTTTTATTTTTTATAAACGTAGTAATATATAGTTTCTCGTGTATGCACAAAAGACATGGGTCATTTAATGACCTACATATTCTAGCTTTTCTTATTAACTTCCATTTTACTGTAGGTGTTTTATTTGATTCTTTTAGGTGCCAGAAGTATTTCGAGAGAGATGTTTGATTTTTATATTTATTTATCCTAAATTAACTTTGATGTTGGTTGAATCTTTTTTTGAACTCATGGCTAGTGCAACCTATATATATTTTTATGTTTTCAGGACTTTCAATCGAAGAGATATTGCATTGGTATACTAATGATTCAGTGCGATATTTATTTTGTAGAGGGCAATTATGAGGGTTTCTACAGTTACATAATTTTTGCTTATTTTCATCAGTTTTTATTTTTATTCTTCCATTGTCTAAATTTTTTGGGTTTTGGTATAAGTGTTTATTTAACATATTAGCATTATGGTTCTTAATATTTTTTTCTAAGTTTTCCGTACAGCTGTAACTCAATTTTAGTGTGTTTTTATTGAAAATAGTACTTAGTTTACTTTCACTAGGAAAATGCTTGACTATTAATGCGAGGAATTTTTGTCTTAATTTGTTCTTTACCATTTGGTTGTATGGGGGCGTATACCAAATTATTTTTCTACATCTGTTTTTTCTATGCTTTCCATTTTCATTTTTTATATAAATTAGTTTTGGGGTTTTGTAGCCAGTCTCTTTTAGAGCCTTATTACAGGAATTGATATGTTCATCGA
>OZ010580.1:112178535-112181035 GCA_963932145.1 Acanthosepion lycidas | reverse complement strand
TCACTCTAATGGATACATACATACATACATATATATATATATATATATATATATATATATATATATATATAATGACTCTCTCATCGCATTACACGTATGAGTATCAAGCAGCCCACATCAGCACATATGATTTGATAATGGTGGTGAAGGCTGCAGAAGTTACCACGCTTTTTGAAGGCCGAATACAGAGACGTGCCACAAGGTCCCCTCCACAGGATTTGAATTCAGAGTTGTCCTTCTCCTAGACCAGTTGCCATCCAAGGCTATAGAAACTAGTCTGGGGGGCGGGGAGAAGAAGAGGATTAATATCTTCCCAAAGGTATCAGCTTGTAAGTGAATGTAATGGAATCGATTGGAATTCGAACTCTACAATACACTACTCCACCGTGTATCCTCTTGTGTTAGTATGTACGTATATATATATATATATATATATATATATATATACACATATATATATATATGTGTGTGTGCGCGTGCGTGTGTGCATGTGTGTGCGTGTGTAGTGAGTTCTCCTTATTCGCGGGGTAATGGACCAGAACAGACCGCGAATAATTAAAATCCGCGAATATCTGTAACCCCACTAAATGTGCTTATAAGTATTTATTTTGATTGTTAAAACCCCATATACCTTAAACTTTCATCCTAAACACTTTAGAAACATTTCAGACCCTTTTTAAAACATTTTTGAAAAATAGTATTGGTCACCATACACTTAGCGTAAATTTTCTTTCATACGTACAATAACCGCTTTTAATTACGCATAGATCGATACAATAATTGAAAATACTGTTTAAAATATGTGTAACAAGACATAAAATATAAAGCTTAAATTATTTTCTAAAAGCAGAACTGTGATGATGCCCCCAGACTTAGTATAAGCCACTTTTAAGACCCCAGCCGTAGCCCCTAACAAAGAAAAAAGCGTTTGTTTTTGACAATGAAGAGGTACAATTCTTACAATTTTTACTATAAAAATGGACTGATATATGTTTTAAGTCACTTAAATAACAGTAAAATAATGCCAGAATATTTTAAATATTTTCTATTGAAAAAATACGCGAGACGAGGACGTTCTCAGCGAATAGTTTGTACATATGTTCTTCAGAAAAACACGCGGTTTCCGCGAAGAAAAATTACATATGTTCTAAAGAAAAATCTGCGAATGTGTGAAGCCGTAAATGCTGAAACGCGAATAGCCGGGAGCTCACTGTATGTATGTGCATATATCTGGAATCTTATCAAACATACATACATATATATATATATATATATATATATATATATATATATATGTATAACTGCTCTCTATTAATCACCACAGAGATCCTTCTCTGCCCTCCATCAGAATATCTGACGCTCAACTTCTTGAGAGCAACTCTCTACGGCTGCTCGGTCTCACGTTGACGACTGACCTGAGATGGAACAAATACATTGAGTCAATTGCTTCGTCCACCGCAAGGAAAGTTGGCTCCCTGTGCCGCGCCAGGAAATTCTTCTCCCCGGAATCGATCCTTCAGATCTACAAATCAACAATTCGCCCTTGCATGGAGTATTGCTGCTATATATGGTCTGGAGACCCTTCTGTTTGCCTCGGGGTTCTTGATAGGCTCCAGAGGCGTATATGCAATATAATTGGCCCCGATCTGGTATCTCGTCTACAGTCACTTTCTCACAGACGGGCCGTCGCCTCTTTCTGTCTGTTTTACAAATACTTTCATGGCAATTGCTCCGAGGAACTGCATTCGCTGGTTCCCAGACTTCATGAGTTTAAGCGCCCTACGGGGCTGGCATCCCGCTCTCACCCCTTCACTGTCGACACTCCTAAATGTAGCCGTCTCTCCTACTCCAATAGCTTCATGTCTCGCACCTCTCGCCTGTGGAACTCCCTTCCCTATTCCAGTTTCCCTTAGAGCTATAAACTCCAGCTATTCAAATGTAATGTCAATCGACATCTCCAGTTGCCTTGATCTATCCACTATCCTTCTCCTCATCCTTTCCTCTATCACTCCTATCTGATTTTGCTCCAAATTTTCTGTAACCCCTTACGTTCTAGTGGCTTCCCGCCTTGCTTGGGGTGAAACGCTTAAAATATATATATATATATATATATATATATATATATATATATATATATATACTTGCAGTTTATGTAATAAAGGATTTAATGGATCTGATTTATATAAGAAATATATACCAACTGGCCTTATTCCACTGTTTAACACACCAGATTATGCGATTTCTCTAAGGTATAGTCTGCTCGGTATAGTTACTATATAGACCACAGTTTGGCTATGTAGGTGTTGAGCCTGAGCAGTCGTCTGCACAAGTGTTAGATAGTCACATTAGGAGACGGGTGTACTCAAAAACGTGTAGCCAGCGGAGGCGTAAAAGATTGCAGAATCGGAGTATTCCAGTCGAGTTCATTACATTCATTTGCGTGCTAATACCCTTGGGAAAGGTATGAATTCATCTTTCTCTCCCCGGCTATGTGTAAGCA
>OZ010580.1:112136035-112176035 GCA_963932145.1 Acanthosepion lycidas | reverse complement strand
AGTCGAGGTAGAGGATTACAGTTTATCGATGTGTGGAAGATAACAGTTAACCGTAGACTTGAACAGGTTAAGATTGTAGTGATCGAGAAAATGTCCTCTTGGATTAGTGGTTTGCTGGAAGAAGCTGCTCGAGTGGAACTTACTTCTCACCCATGGAATACGGAGGTAGAAGAGAGTTCCACAGACAAAAACATGTGCCATAGAAGAAACTGTTATTTCTTACGGTTACATCTAGTCATTTCAACTGTAAAATGATAGGAACTTGACGCCAATCTAGTATTACGCTTAAATTCATAAAGTCTAGATACCATAGCAGAAAGTTAATCAGGACAGTTACCATGAAAGTATTTATAAGAAAGCAAGGGGAAGTTACGAGACGGTGATGGGAAAGTGACTGAAGCCGAGATGTCAGGTTAGGACCAATAACATTGCAGATTCTTCCATTAATTATATATAGTCGTTGGTCTTGGTATCTGCCCTGTGGGTTATGTATTCTTGGATAAGTACCACCACGCTATATTGTATCTAGTTATTTAATTTCCTTATCGCTATTTGATGCTTGTGTTGAATCATAACGGCCTGGGTTCAATTCTTGCTATATAAAACGAAATTATCAATAAAGACAAAATGAAAAACTATTCTTTACCAACACATTGCGGCCTTTGATGAATCTTATAAAGTAAAATTTGCTTCGATAAAGCCCATCAGATGACGTAACGCGTTGGTAAAATATAGTTTTTTTTTTCTTTTTTAGTACTGCACTTAAATTAATAAAGTCTAGGTACCATAGAGGAAACTTCACCAGAACCAGTATTTATACAAAAGGTACGGGGAAGGTACATTACGACGGTGGGAAAGTGACTAAAGCCGAGATGCCAAGTCCGGACAAATAATATTGCTGATTCTTCTCTAGATTTTACCAAGAATCTCTAAATATACAGCAGGAGCACCAGACCAGATGTGGTAGAAATATTCAAGGCAAGAACAAATGGTTGACTTATAAATATGTAAGTTAGATTCTGGAGAGAAAATTGTCGCATTAGACAATTTTCTGTTTATAGTATTCTCGGTATTTTTGAGCAGAATGTCCTGCATTTACTGTCATATAAAGGGTGCGATGGTTAAATTTTTACCATTTTATATTTTTAATTTCGCGCATGCGCGTTGTTTGTTTTGGATTTTTTCGACTGCACAGTATAGTAGGCCCAGTTGGGGATCGTCTGTGAGACCAAGTGCACCATTGCGCAATTCACTCCGCCATAAATTTGAGACGGCGTATTATACAGAAAGACTTGAATGAGTAATTAGTGATTACGAATTTGTTTGGCCTTATGATTAGTGATGGCGACGTAATGTCTAAATTCACCTTCCCACGGGGCATCAGACTCAACACGGAGGCTTACTACAAGTAACTTGAAGAGGTAATGCTGCCCTGGGTCAAGAGAGTGGCTACTGGAAGATCCTATATCTGGCAACAGGATTCTACATCATGCCACACAAGTTCTGGCTGTCAGACAATTTCTGCTACCACATCACTCCTTACATCTGGTCACCTAACTCACCAGGGTGCAACCCTCTTGATTATTATGTATGGGGCGAAACACCAACAAAACTCCTTATAATACCAAAGATGAAGTCAAAGATTATGGCAACAGTCACCAACTTAAACAAGGAGACAGTCCAGAAAAGTTGCAGGAGATTCCGAAGTTGTCTAGAGGTTTGGTTGAAGCCAATGGCGATTTTATTTAATAAGTGTACTCTTTCAGGATATTATTGTGTAATTTTGGTAAACATATCTGTTAAAATGATATGTCAATGATATTTTCATTTTTATGTAATTTAGACGACAATTTATCCATCGCTCCCTGTAGAAGATTAGATATTACACAGCAGTTCTGTACTCATTTTTTTAATCTCTAAGAGATCTTATTATTGCTTAATACTTTGCTTACTTTCTGTAAACGTCTTTCTCTATGCCTATGCACAATCAGTTTTCTTGATTACGATAACGATGATAAGTCATAGAATGATAGTCTTAGTCTTAAATGTATCTTTTATCAAGACTCATGTCTTTTAATTTTAAAATATTTTTCTTTCAAATCTTATTCAGTATGTTAGGTGCCAAGCGTGATACACGCTTAGTCGATCATGTATCTTTTGATACATGACTGACGAGGCATTTTCCCGCAGCAGGTTGTCATCTCTTTCTGCGATGGACTAGTTATCATCCAACGCTATAGAACCCGGTCAGTCCTGCTATTTACCCATACCTGGGGGGAGAAGAGGAAGATTCATACCTTTCCCAAGGGTATTAGCATGTAAGTGAATGTAACGGATTCGACTGGAATTCGAAATCGAAATTTGGAAATCTTATTACTCTACCTAAAAATGAGGAATTCTTACCTTTTCTATATGATATGTTGCTTCAGGGCGTGAGCGATCATGGATTTCCATAATTTCCTGTCATTTGTAGCACTTAATGATGTTTGTGTGTGTGTGTGTGTATTTTTTTTTTTTTGCTATATCTACTAATCGCAGTTAGATACAAACTGCCAACCAGTTTGTATCTAGTTATGTAATTTCAACATAACCTGCTTAACGAACAATCGTTAAGCAGCTTATGTGCTGCTTTCTTTCGTCTTCCATATGTCCTCTGCCAAATTTCCCCGTCCTGGGTATGACGATAAACTACATCCAAGTCCTGGGTAAACGATAAACTACATCTGACAGTAAGGCCTTTGATCAGAAGGTTTTGAGGAGCGTGGAACCATCTCTTAAATGCTTGTGTTCAAAGGTCCACCTTAACCCGGGGTCCCAGGTATGAAAGTATAAAAATAGGTTTTAATACCAGCAATACTTTCTTTTGGAAAAAGTTTTACCAGCAATACTTTTTTAAAAAGAAATATTACTAGCAATATAGGTTTGAAAAAAATATATTACCAGCATTAAAAATCTTGTCGTTACTAAATAACCCATTGAGATTGATATGCCGTAGGACAAAACAAACCAAATCAATCTGTCAAATTTCCCAAGGCCTCTTTACTCATTATGTACCCTAGAAATTTCAACTCTCTTTCTGATGTTAACTATAGGTGTCCTTTTTGTTTACATTTTCGCTAAAACTTCGTCGTTGATCACATGTTCAGTCCATGGTATTCTCAATGTCCTGGAGAACCATAGAACCATAGTTAATTTTATATCTCTCATAAATAGGTCAAGGTTCTGTCACTCCTCCTACTGCAATATAAAACATACTTAAGAGAGATATAAAATTAACCCCTCCTTATACTTTATATTGTCTGTTTAACTGCCACTCTCAACCCCCTCTATTAAATTACAAAAATTACACTACCCACCAATTTCTAATCCCATTTTTCCTCTCAATTCGTTGTTGGAAGTTTTACCTGATGATCCTGAATCCTTAAAAAAGGATTTTGGGTGAAATAAATTATCGTAATGGTACCTTAAAGTGGTTTGTTTTTCATTACATATATATATATATATATATATATATATATATATATATTGTTCCACTCCAAACAAGGCTATAATACCACTAAGAGGTCAGTGGTTAGAGAGAGGGAAAGAAAAAGAGAACTGGCGAAAGTCTTTTTCATGCTTGAATGCATTCTTCTGCCCGTCGTTCGTTCAAACAGACTGTCACCACTTGGTATTTACATACGCTCTATTTCTGATATTAAGCAAAGTAACCCATGAATAAAGCATATTTTAAGACTATAGTTTTATCACCCACACACACATACATATATATAATTATATATATATATATATATATATATATATATATATATATAAAGAAATAATCATACATAGAATCAATCAGCAATATTAATGTATGATTATTTCTTTATATATAAAATATATGCTGACTAATTTAATATCTTTATATATATAACTTGATCCCAATTCAGATATCTACATATATTATTTGACTCCAATATATATTGTGTATGTGTGTGGGTGTGGGTGTGCGTGTGTGTTGAAAGAGAAAATCCTACAGTGATATTGTAAATTAAATTTTTCTCGGGTACCAATTTGTTTTCACATATCTACAAATTGTGCTATCCGAGTTTTTTGTTTTTTTTCAACCGAGTATTACTATTAATATATATATATATATATATATATATATATATATAGATAGATAGATAGATAGATAGATAGATAGAGAGAGAGAGAGAGATGTATATATAGAGAAAATTTTACATTTAGAGACACATTCTTTTTTATGTTGATTTTTTTTTTTTATGATGTAGCTACACAATTAGAAAAATTCCTATATGTTCCAATATCAGAAATAAATTGTATATGTGTTTGTGCACGGAAATATATCCCTTTGTGCATAGTCCCAGTTGTGCGTGGTCTTGCTCGTGCGCACACACAAACACACACAGGCACACACACACACACACACACACACACACACACACACATATATATATATATATATATATCGTTTTCATTTACATATTGAAATGTATTCAGTAAAACAAATAATGACACACGTGCCAGTTTTCCTGACAGGAATGTTTGTTTAATGCAGTCGCTTCTATTCTCTTCTATCAACTTCACGCTTGATCAGCTCTTCCTCTCCAGATCGATTGCCTCTGATCGATTGACAAGGCAATCTCACCAGCACGGGCTTATGCGTCCATGCAAGCGGCAAATGCCGAGTCAGCGAGTTCACAAGTACTGCTGGCTGAACCTCCTGCGTCACGTGATCACCGTGTTCCTTTGCACATGCCAATTCGTACCGCGTGATGCCGCCCGCCCCGAACGCAAAGACCTTCCCCTAAAACCAGTCACCAGCTTCTTCCATCGGATTCCGTCTCTCAACATAAACCAAAATATATTTCCGCAAGCTGCTTTTTAAACACCCGCTGGCAAGTGGTCCCTCCGCTCCCCCGCCTTTTTTTTTTTTTTTTTTTTTTTATTCTTTCTATGGTTTTTTTTTTTTTTTTTTTCATTTCTTTGGGGCTTTCAGATAAGCATTTTTCTTTGATTTCTAATGAAACTAACCTGTGTACATGCACATGTTTTCGGAAAAGGATTGATTTAGATGTTCTTTCATGAACATGAATATCATGACAAAGAATTTAAGCGTACTGGCTTTGTTCAGTTGTTGATCACGCCAGATTGGGAGCTCTCTCCTACATACATACATACATACATATGTATATATATATATATATATGCATATATATATATATATATATATATATGTATGTATGTATGTATGTATATGTATATATATGTATGAAGAATTTTTTTATTATTGACAAAACATATCTGACAGGCGAAATACACCTCATATAATATATATATATATATATATATATATATATATATATATATATATATATATATGTATGTATGTATGTATGTATGTATGTATATGTATATATATATATATATATGAAGAATTTTTTATTATTGACAAAACATATCTGAGATAATTCTTCCAGCCGAAATACACCTCATATAATATATATATATATATATATATATATATATATATATATATTATACACCTCATAATATATATATATATATATATATTATACACCTCATAATATATATATATATATATATATATATATATATATATTATACACCTCATATAATATATATATATATACATTATACACCTCATATAATATATATATATATATATATATATATATATATATATATATATTATACACCTCATATATATATATATATATATATGTATTATATGAGGGGTATAATATATATATATATATATATATATATATATATATTATATGAGGTGTATAATATATATATATATTATATGAGGTGTATAATATATATATGGAAGAATTATCTCAAATATGTTTTGTCAATAATAAAAAAATTCTTCATATATATATATATATATATATATATATATATATATATATATATATATATTGTTAAATATAACAGACAACGACTGTCTGTTATGTTTGATCATGAGCCGTTCTAAGCTTCGCATATTGGCTTTAGTTTCGGGAGAAAATAATGACAAAATCTGGCCAACATTTGGATATCGTCGCATCGCAAACTTCTATGTAAACATATGAGGATGTCATATTTGATGGTAAACATCTCTGTTGTAATGTCCATATAACCACTCTGATGTGAGACGAAATGTTAGACCGAAGAACAGTATAATAAAAAATATCCAAATTTTGGACAGTGTTAAAGCAACGATACGAAGCTTAGATGTTTCGATATTATATATATATATATATATATATATATATATATATATATATATATATATATATATATATATATGGGGAGAGAGAGAGAGGGACAGAAAGAGAGAGAAGATTGTGGGTAATCAATATTTGATTAACCTATGAAACTACTGATTGACTATTTTCATGACTGTCTGTTTATTCGCATCATGTTTCCATTAAAATATTCAATAAATCAATTACGTCCCATAAGACTTAATCGAAAATTGACTTTCTTGTATGCATGTATGCAACTGCATAAGTGTTGCATTAAACTCATTTCAACAAATACACATATGCATACCCGTAAACTATATATATATATATATATATATATATATATATATATATATATATATATGAATTAGAGATCCGTCTCGAAAGGGAAAGAAAATTATTTTTAATCAGATATTATTTCTTATTTATAAAACCGTTTATCATAAGAAAAAATAATGTAATATTAAAAAAATCCATTGCATAATTTATTTGTTGATATTTAATGCAGGAGAATATAAATTAGCATATAAATTAGCATATACAGACGCCTTTTTCGGGCACTTCGACGTAGTGTAATGTTTAACAAGCTTTCGTGCTATATATATATATATATATATATATATATATATATATATATATATATATATATATATATATATATATATATACAGAAATATATATATATATGAAAGAAAATAAATGCTACGAACCGCGGATTTTTTACTCCATCTGTTCTTTCTCTGTTATATATATCTATATATATATATATATATAGTTAAGTTATGAAGAACTTGGTAATCCGTATGGGTAATCCCAAGGAGGATGAAATCCTGAGAGCTCAATGTAAATCCAGAGCTAATATTTAAAAGAAAAACAGACCACTTTAAGGTACCATTATAATAATTTATTTCACCAGAGTCCTTTTAAAGGATGCCGGACCATCAGATAGCACTTCCAAAAATGAAATGAAACGAAAAATGAAATTAAAATTGATACCACTTCCAAAAATGTATATATATATATATATATATATATATATATATATATATATATATATATATAGATAGATAGATAGATAGATAGATAGATAGATAGATAGATAGATAGATATAATTTATTTCACCAGAGTCCTTTTAAAGGATGCCGGATCATCAGATAGCACTTGCAAAAATGAAATGAAACGAAACGAAAAATGAAATTAAAATTGATAGCACTTCCAAAAATGAATATATATATATATATATATATATATATATATATAGATAGATAGATAGATAGATAGATAGATAGATAGATAGATCGATAGAGTGTGTGATAGAGAGAGAGAGAGAGAGAGAGATGATAAATTTTATTATATATACAATGTCCTATTTTTATTACTTTAAATTTTAATTTTCATGGATTCCTACATTTGAGTAGATGCACCGACGGGTGCAGGTTCTTTAAAAAAATTTCTCGAATGTTCAAGTCGACAGACAAGATGAAAATACTGTTTAAAAAATGAACGGAACGTCTACTCAATTATGGGTATCCACTAAAAGTAACGTTTAGAATAATAATATGTCGAATTAATAGATAAAATCCGTTATTTCTTTAGAAATTACAAAGAAGTACTAGTGTGCATGTGTGTGTGTATGTATATCATAGAAAATGGATTAAGGCCGATCGTACTAGTTGCCGGCTATCCTTAGTCGACGCCGATTTTAAAAACAAAGACTTTGGGAGCATATCACATTCCATTCATACTGAAGATGTTCTGCCCTCACTAACGTTTCATATTATTTCTCATTCTAATCCTTTTTTTTACCTATTTTTTTTTTATTATTATTTTGATATTCTGTCTCCTCTCTGCCCTTTAAGCTGCAACTCCTATTATTTTTTCCTCCTCTCTTATTTTTATTTATTTTTTTTTTTTTACTGCATCTGGCTAAATTCACCATATCTCTTTGTTTTCGATTTCCAAATAATGGCTCAATGGCGATATCTTTCAAAACACGGGATTCAATACTTGTGGTTCAAACCCTTGTTCAATAGAATTACAGGCTCTAACTGTAGTCCTTCTAGAACAATAAATACTTTTTTTTCCTTTAGACCCGTTTAATAGGAAGAAGTCCTATAAGTAATTGGTCATCTTTTCTGGATTCTTAACTTACACGTCGTTCAATATGTCAAAGATATGATCACGATTCATCTTCTGCTTCTCATAATCTAGTTATTGCTATTATTACACGGTCGGCCTTTTGTATATCTGGCGGCTCCGCTTCAGTCACTTTTCCGCTGCTGTAAGGTTGCTTCTCTCTGTGTTTTATATATAAATACTTTCATTGTAATTGTTCGGATGAGCTCTTCGCTATGGTACCTAGACTTTATGATTTTAAGCGCAGTACTAGACTGGCGTCGAAATTTCATTAATTTAAAATTGTGCTGGTTAAGATGTAGCAGTAAATTCTCTGTTAACAGTTTTTTTTTCTTGCACTTGTCGCTTGTGGAACTTCCTTCCAGCTCCATACTTTCGAGACAATTTTAATCTGCAAAAATTTAAATGCATTTCTAATCGCTATCTAATGTCCTCCTGCTTACTCTTTCCTCTTCCCACTCATTATTAATGTTTCTGTTCCTAATTCTTACACCCTGTAAGCCCTTTTGTCTTAGTGGCTTTACTGCTTTATATGGAGTGATACAGATTAAAAAAAAAACTGTTATTGTTATAATGGATATCATTTTTACGATTAATGGCGATATTATTATCATCATAATCGCTGTCATCCTCCTCATCATCGTCATCATGTATAACTATTATAGCCTTTCTTTTTTGTTTACTCTTCCCTCGCTCCTTCCTTCTTTCCTTCCTGTGAAGCTAAAATATGTATTTTTTTTCTTCGTAATTCTTTGTCTTGCGTGGATTTTCTTTCTTTTTTTTATGTCTCTTTATTCCCTTTCTTTTTTCCCCTCGTATCTTTCGTGTTCTTTTTTTCTTTTCCTCTTTTTTGGTGGAATGTTTATTATTATTATTATTATTATTATTATTATTATTATTATTCGCCTGTTTTTTTGCCTGCTTGCTCTCATCCTGTCCCTAATCATTCACGGCACTAACTCTTACTCATAAACACGCATGCACATGCGTACACACGTCTTGCCGGTGTTTTGCCCCACGCCCCATTCTTTACCTCATTCCTCCTGGTTTCCTTCCCAGCATACCTTCCTTGCTTGAGGCAACCATCCGTTTTTGTACTGATTCAAGGCTGAATACTTCCTTATCATTCAGATCCCTTCCCTCCCAATATCGACCTCCATTTTATGGTCTATGCAATGTCATCTTCTTTTTCTCGCTTAGCTTTCTTGCATTTGGTTTTATCTTTTTTTTTTTCTCTTCTGTTTTTCCGAATTGTTAGTTTTTTTTTTCTTTTTACCTATACTTTTTGGTCCCTTTGTTCATTTTTTCCCTTAATATTAAATCTTTTTTTCTTGAAGGTATGTTACCTTCTGTTCTTTTTACTTTCTAGATTTTTATTTCTTTTATTGAGCGATACAAACAGAAAGAAAGAATGACCGAGATAGATATGAACAGAGTGAGACAGATAAAAAGCTAGGGATAGAGATAAATATTTAAATATATGATATTATGATATTACATAAATACTTTCGTGGAAGACTGAATGGATGTAGGAGTATACACACGCTTGAAGGTGTTGGCTATTCTTCGTAGATCCAGTCATATGCAAAGTTTCAAATTCTTTGTTTTTACTCATGCATAGTCAATAACAAACGCAAATAGCTTACAAATATAAATCATTGCCACATGTCTGATGCTCCTAAATACATGGCACCTTTTCAAAGCTGCGCTTACGAACAAAACATAGAAATTGCATGGAAAATTAAAGTCTGTACTCTTCGGACAAAACATTAATCACGCGATATGTCACTTACGTTCTTCTCTTGCCTGTTCTGTTGCAAGGCACAGGTTCCAAGTGTTATTTAATCTGAAATTTGAATCTGAAGATTTCTGCTGTTTTTCCTTTTGAATGTTCTTCTTTAGAACATTAGCAACTATAGTTAGGCACAATCCACTGTCCATTGTAGCTCTTAAGAAATTTTGTCTGGGTTATCTCTCCTAAAGCCTTTTCTGTCAACCATTTACACAGATTCTCTTGATAGGCCAGGAATTGATTGTTTTCCTCTGTTCCTCTTGATTTAAATCTCTCCTGTGAGTATCAAATTCTCCAAGCTGTCTTTTCTCATTATGCGCCCTAGACATTTCAACTATCTCTTCCTGCTTTTAAGTATATCTGTCCGTTTTATTGCCGTTTTCTCACATGTTCTGTTCATGTATGCAACTGCATAAATGCTGCATTAAACTCATTTCTACCAATACATATAAGCATACTCGTAAACATATATATATATATATATATATATATATATATATATATATATATATATATATATGAGAAAGGGAAAGAAAATTAGATATTATTTCTTATTAGTAAAAACGTTCATAAGAAAAAATAATTTTATATTAAAAAATCAATTGCTTAAATTTCTTTGTTGAGTTCTCAGGTTTCAGTATCGTTCTGTAGAACTATATTTCTGTTGCTTCAAGTCTCTTCTTCATCTATGAGGAGTTTGTCCAGCATTCACTGGCATATAGGATGATTGATATTACATAACAGTTCAGTACTCTTTGTTTCTTTTGCCTCAAGTCTCTTCTTCATCTATGAGGAGAGTGTTCAGCATTCACTGGCATATAGGAGGATTGATATTACATAACAGTTCAGTACTCTTTGTTTCTTTTGCCTCAAGTCTCTTCTTCATCTATGAGGAGAGTGTTCAGCATTCACTGGCATATAGGAGGATTGATATTACATAACAGTTCAGTACTCTTTGTTTCTTTTGCCTCAAGTCTCTTCTTCATCTATGAGGAGAGTGTCCAGCATTCACTGGCATATAGGAGGACTGATATTACATAGGAGCTCAGTACTCTTTTCTTTGTTTCTAATGAAATATTCCTGTTTTTTAATAATTTCCTCAGCTTTTGGAAGGCATAGTTCGCTATCGAATATGACTTCGGATTTTATACTTGCACATTCCAGCATCTGTTAAAACACTCTCCAAAATTGTTCTACTAGCTTCATTTTGGTACCTCAAATTTGTAATTGGCATCTTGGTTTGTCCCTTTAACTGGCAAATATACATTTATATCTTCTTGTAATTGATGTTTAGTTCATTCTTCTTGATTTCCATCATTAGTTCCTCTATTTCATAGTAGTTTCCTTTTTTTCCGCTAACAACACTATGTCATTTGCATACCTTATGCTGTTGAGATGACAGCTGCCAAATAATAAATCCTAATAGGACTTCTCTCTCAGAATCGTTTCACTGTATACGTTGAGAAAACACATCCTTGTCTTACACTCATTTCTATTTTTGTATATTTACTGAATTCATTTTCTTTTATTAAGGATGGGTTTTGCTGCCAGTTTACGTTCTTGATTATTTTAATATATTTTCCAAATATTTCAAGATTACCTTGTAGTTCCAACAGTTCTTCCTGACGCACTTTATCAAACGATTTTTATAGGATGTTTTTGAAAGTTACGTGTTGATATTTCAGTAGGATTGGTTATACACGTATAATACAAATCATAGTATACATGGAGAAATGCGGTTATGTACATATATTGAAGTGGTAGGAGCATGTTTATTTAGATTTCTATCGGAATCTACAATAAATAAAAGAAAAGAATAAAAAGAGGATGCCTTTAGGCAGGATCAGAAATAATAATATTTATATAGAGAATAAGATATATATAAAAAATATACCATATATTTTTTTCATTGAAAATATATATATATATATATATATATATATATATATATAAGATATATATAAAAAATATACCATATTTTTTTTTCATTGAAAATATATATATATATATATATATATATATATATATGTATGTATATGTATGTATATATATATATATATATATATATATATATATATATATATAAATATAGTTTTAAGATGTACTATATTTATGGGATAAAGTGCTCAATATCAGAGATAGAGCGTGTGTAAATATAAAAGTGAACATAGAAGTCAACATTTTGGGGGCTCTAAGTGTTGATTTATATATATATATATATATATATATATATATATATATATATATATATATATATATATATATGTATATATATATGTGTATGTATATATATATATATGTATGTACATATATATATATATATATATATATATATATGTATGTATATATATATTTAAGTTGAGGGGGGAAAATGATTACAAAATGTTAATAAAGAGTGTTGCCTTTTTTGACGAATCAGGATAGAAGCCTAATTTAAGATGGCAAGGTGTAAATATAGGTTAAGGGTTAGATGTGTCTTTCTAATTTCTACCTGTCGATATTGGCTTCCTTATATGAGAACGTGTCATCCTGTCTGTTTTTTTATTTATTTCTGGGATCAGTGGAGAATACATTACTAATGAGAATTTTCAGGACATTTCATCTCATTTCTAGTCAGAATGGATTTGATTACGGTATAATGGGTTAATATGTTTAGGGTTATTTGAGGAGGTATTAGATTCTTTTAGATTCATGTTAATTTTTCTAATAAATACTAATATATTCACGCGTGTTTTTTTTTTAATCACTATCAAAACGAAATGCAGATTTTATCGGAGATACGATAAGATTATCTTTGTAATTTACCCCCTGAGTATGACGTTGGAGGAGATGGAAAGTAATTGGGCTGAAAAAATTACGCCTTTCTTGATGAATTTCAGCTTAACAGCAAGCAACTGATTAAAGAACAGGAAAGGATTGTTGTAAAAAATAGACATATTATGTCAATATTATTCAATGAAACTTGTTTGAATAAAAATATGCTGCCTAAACAAACCCACACACACACACACACACACACATATATATATATATATATAGCTAACTATACGCGTTTCGAAAAACCTTCGAATTTTCGATTTGCCAATAATCAAATCAATCTATTAAACTCCAAAACCGAGATTCTTAACATATGTAGCCATAGAAAATCTTGGTTATTGAATTAGGTCTAATCTCCCCGTTGTATTGTCATTCCATCTTTATTGTTCGTGTTTTAATATCCCCTCCCCTTTTAGTCGTTTGAATAAATCTTTAAACCCCCCCGCCACCCCGGTGTTCTTGTGTTCTTTTTCTTTTTCTTTTTCTGTGGTCACGTGGTATGATTTTGATTATCGCCTATAAATATGCTGTTTCTTTTGCCTCTTTAGCCAGCTTTTCCTGACGATCCACTTAGGTGAAACCTGGGTAGGTTTGTCTGGCTCACTAGGTTTATCTATCTATCTATCTATCTATCTATCTATCTATATATATATATATATATATATATATATATATATATATATATACAGAGGCGAACACATATTCGAACTTCTTCGTGTTGCTATTTACATGTTGTAGGGTATGCTACATTCTAGTATTTTTCTTTTTTTGGCAGATAATTGTCAGTACGTTGAAATTTCTCAACCCACTTCAACTGGAAGAAAAAAGAAAAGAAATTCTTTCACGTTATGTCAGAAATTAGAGGCTATTGAAAAAAAAAAAATGGCCAAAGCTCCTAATTCGTTGAATTTGCAGATTAACAAACAAGGATTACAGAATCTGAACGAAACACTAAAACTTGCGTTTGAAGATGATCCACTGAATATTCTCACTTCAGATGAATTAAAAGAATGGATGAATGAAGATGCTAATCAATTACAAAATAATTTAAAGGTAGAATCTCTTCAAAATGATTTGGATTAACAGGAAATACTGGAACAATCAAATTCTTCCGATAATGGTGAAAATATGAAGGATGATGATGAAGATTTGGGTCTCAGTAGATAAAGATGTTCATGACGTCATCAAATTCATAGAGAAAAATATATCTTCGTTCAGTAGTATAGAATGTACATGTGCACGTAATTTGCAGAAATGCCTCACTTTAATTAAACTAGAAGAGCGAAAAGTCAGCGAAATGAGAAAAGAAATAAGAAAGACAATTGAAAATAAAACTAAAAAAATATAAAAATAAATTGTTTTGAACAAAAAAAAATATTAAAAAACTGAAATTTTCAGACACACTGGGGTGTATATTAATATTTTTTGTTTTATTATCTCAATTAGGTTCCTCGACTAGTTTCGGGCAGCATCGCTTTCATCAGGAAAGAAAAAAAATCCTGCTAGTTAATAGCAGTGAACTGCAGTAGTGAATATCTGTTTCTGAAGAAAGTATATATATATATATATATATATATATATATATATATATATATATATATATATATATATAGTGATAATATTAGTGGTAAATATACATATATATGCAAAATCCACAGGTGCATATATACACATGTATATTTAGAATAAAAAATTTCCGAGAGGATAAAATCCAGGTAGAACTCAATGTCCAGGACAGAGTAAGGATATAATAAAAAGGCTTAAACACTAATATTCCATGGTCATAATTTATTCCATTGGAATCGTAAATACGATCCAATTCATCAGACCTACAAATTCAAAAAGAAAACAGAAAAAAACCTACTCCGGAAATAAAAATAGAATTTAGAGAGAGAGTAATTATGAGAGTGTGGGACGAATGTTAGTTTATAAGAGAGGGGTTTAACAGAGAGAGTTTTATTTAAAATTAGGTGTGAGTGGAAGGGGGAAAAAGACTGTTGACGGATGTCTAGAACAGTATAAGGATACACATCGAGGTGACAATACACACACCATGGCCGATCAAATCTTAAAGAAGGAGGGAGAGGTAAGGAAGGAAGTGGTTGGGAAGAAAGATGGGGCGGGTGAAATTAAAATTGCAAGGGACGCTGTGTAATTGAGAAAATTTGACAAAAATAATATCGACTGCAGGTTACAAATAAAATATTATAAACAATAAATATGACGATTATCTAATCTGGCGAGGACCTATATTTTTATGTTCAAAACGCATGCAAAACCATACATACATGTATATACTACACACACACACACACACACACACACATATATACATATATATACACATACACACATACATATACATGTACACACACAAACACATATAAATACATACACACATACACATACATATACATACATATACATACGCACACATATATACACCTATACCCTATACACACATTTTCCACATACATATACATAAATACACATGCACCCACATACACATATACACATACACACACATACAAAAACCAGATATATATACGCACACACACATATATATATATATATATATATGTATATATATATATACATATATATACATACAAAAATGTACACACATATACCTACATATACACACATACATCCATAGGCATCCACTCCTTACCCATTTACACAAACTTGTACATATGAACATACGCATACATGCGCATAAACATATATACCTAAAACCTTACATTTCTAACCAATTAAACAAAACAAAAAAAACAAAAAAACAATGTATCCCTATATCTATCCGTTTAGCTATACATACATACACATATACACGCACATCTATACCCACATACACACATATATATACACATACATACATATGGGTACATATATACACAAACACATACGCACACCCACACACATACATATACATACATATATATACATATATATATATATACATATACACACATCCCTGCATATATATTCTCCTACATATACCCACACCCACATACGTATACATGAATATATACACATACACACACATATCCATACATATACATACACATATATACAAATACACACACCCCTAAATATATACCTACATATACCCGTAGTCAAGTACATACATACATACATACACACACATACACACATATATTTATATATATATATACCCACATACATACAAATACATACATATAAATTAGAATTTAAAAACTAAATAAGTAAAATTTCAACAATTTATATATACACATATACCCACATTCATACAAATACGTACAAATACATACATATAAATTAGAATTTAAGAACTAAGTAAAATTTCAACAATTTGGGCGTAAAAAAAAAAAAAAAAAAAAAAAAAAAAAACCATAGCGCATCACAAAAACACACAATGATCTATATAGAGATAAACAAAATAAACATAATAGTCATTCCGTTAAAATGTCATGCCCGATGTTTTGGACCAAGATGGAACTGACATAAATGAAAGAAAGTTACAAAACGGTGTTTATGTTTTGAATCTCTTCTTATGTCTACATTTAGAAAATATCTCATTACGAAGATTCAACAGTTCATCTTCATATATATATATATATATATATATATATATATATATATATATGAAGAAAAATATACGGAAAAAACAAACAAAAATCCTTATATGCAATTATGCTGTTTTAATTTTAACATAATGTCAACGTCGGACGTTTCGGTCTAATAAACCATCTTCAGGACATATTCATAAAATATAATTAACATTATCAATTCAACATGACAAAGACGATGGACATAAGAACAAGACTTATCCAAACAGATAACTGAAAGTTTTATATGATCAGCAACATTGACTGATGGGGTAGACTTGGACACATGGCACAGTGGATAAAGTCGTTGGTTAGATCCAGTGACAGGACCCAAAGAGTGTGAGTTCAATACCCGGTTAAGGCAGTGGAGAACTTTCAGAGGGAAAATTAGCAGGAGATAATTGATAACTGACATCCATCAAAACATGGCACGTGGAACTAGAACAGTCTACCCCAATGATCAAAATAAAGGGTTCAGTTCGAAATTCCAAACACCTGAAGAAGGCCGGAGCGTACAACGGCCGAAGCGTTGTGATAAATATGGCGACAAAGATGAGGACAATAATGTCCGAATAATGTAAATACTGTACATAATACCTCATCTCAGAAATATAGACAAACTCGGAAAATAAATTATGTAAATTATAGTGACTCTATGCTGATTATTTAGTAAGTTGGGGATTCGTATAAATTATGGGCCACCCCACCATTATGATAATCCAATATATTTAAAGATTTTTTAATATGTCTCAATACAGCACCTGAAGATTGTCTTGTGCATGAAACTCGTGCTACTGGTAAGGAAAAAAATGTATATATATTAATATTTAATTTACAGCTCTGTTTTATTACATTGAGCACTATTTTTTTATTAATACCAGCAGTCCATGTCCGATGGCTAAAGAAGTGACCTAAAGCGATTGGGACAATAGACGATAAGGAAAAAGAAAAGAATGCTGGAAAAACTAAATGAAAAATCAATTTCCTTTTCCGTCATATTTAATGAAAAATGTTTAAAAGAAAGTTTCATGAAGCCTGAAGATTGCAGTCAAACATGAAACCAGCAATCGTTGGTGTTGATATCAGTGTCCCCCCTCTTATATTTGCATACGTTATATCTCTGATATTGACCACTTTTACCCATGAATATAGCATATCTTAAAGCTCTATCGTTATAATACGCACACACACACACACACACATATATCTATCTCTCTCTCTCTCTCTCTCTATATATATATATATATATATATATATATATATATTAAAGACATTTTTATGTTTAACGTTCTTTTTATAGATACAAGTATTTAAGTAAATGCTCTGTTTATAATAAACAGTATTAAATAACATTTACCGGCCTGAATGTCCGAGAAATTTTCATAGAAAATATTCGTTCAATGAAAATTTCTCGGACATTCAGGCCGGTAAATGTTATTTAATACTGTCTATTATAAACAGTATTCTTCAGGTTGGAATGAAGGACAAAACTATATGTAAGCTAAATGCGTCGGGATTCTGAGGATGTAAGGTAATAAATACAATTACCTTATCAGATCTGACGACCAAAGATCAGAAATTGATTTATATATGCCGAATGGCTAAACGGTCGTCTACGAAACTCGGGAGTCGGGGTTCTGAATATAATTTCAATCAGCTAAGTTAAAAATGTTATGCTTATATTATATTATGTGTGTGTGTGTTACTGTTATGCTTTTTATGTTACTATTATGCTTTTGAGATGATCGGTGATATTATGTATGATAGTGATCTTAGGTTTATTGTAAAGAAACATATGTTTAGGTCTCTCCCAATGCACTTTCTTCTTAGTGAATGTTTTTCTCTCCTGATCATACTAATATTTATTAAGTCGAAATTTTGCTCAGATGTATTACGATGAATTACCAGTGCTTTTAAAGTCTTGTTATGCAGCATATCTCTGTGCGATGCGCGTAAAAACAATTTCTGGCTGTCAAATCTGATGAGGTAATTAAATTTATTGCTCCTCTTATCCTTAAAAAATCCAACATATTTTCTTTACACACAATCCGACCTGAAGAAGCCGAACCCAACAAGCGTCACGTCGGCAAAACATATTGTTGAAAAGCTTTTGCACTTTTGTTTCGAATACTATTATACAAACACGCATATATATATATATATATATATATATATATATATATATATATATATTGGTTTGGTTTATTTTCTTTTTCGGCATATCAACCTCAATGGGTTATTTAATGCCGACAAAATTTTTATAGCTAGTAATATGTTTTTCTTCAAAAATCTATTTCTGGGAATATTTTTCCCTGAAGAAATCTATAGCTGGTCATATTTTTTCAAAGAATGTATTGTTGTTTGCATTGCTCGGACTATTTTTTTTTAAAGTATTGCTGATAATTTTTTCTTCAACGATTATTGTTGGTAATATATATATATATATATATATATATATATATATATATATATATATATATATATATATACATATATATATATATATATATATATATATATATATATATATATATATATATATACATATATATATATATATATATATATATATATATATATATATATATATATATATATATACTTTTTATTACAAAGTATTACTGGTATTAAAACTTATTTTTACACAAGTTTGGGTGTCAACTAATTTCCCATAGCTGGGACCCTAACAGGTGCTACCACTACCAGGGTGGACCTTGGAACGCCAACAATTAAGAGGTGGTTTCACGCCCCTCAAAACCTCCTGATCTGAATCCTTCCTTTTGGACGTAGGTTATCGTCATAGGGTGAGTCATATTTTAATTCATATTAGGTTATTTCCTGATCCCACATATAAGAAACTTAATTTTCAGTTGACCACAATAATGATTGACAAAGTATTTCTAATCTTGGTCTTCTGATAATCTAAGACAAATCTGAACAATTCTGGTAAATTTAAAACAATTTCAGCATTGAATTGATTAAGATTAATTTTCCATTACTGAAATTTAAACAAAACGTCAATCTCAAATTTTCACAAACAAGAGCAATCATTGTTTATTTCGCAATACTTCCGACTTACAAAGTGACAGAATATTTAGCAGAGCTGTGAAATATCAACTCAAAAAGACAATTCGAAATTAATGAAGAAAATTATTGGTTCTCGTTCGCTTATGTTAACAAGGATCTTACTTCAGTCTACGTGTTTTTGCCTAAATTTACATCTTAAACCATAAAGATTGATATGCAATACTGATATGGTACAGACGTGCTACATAAATATTAAGTAAATAGGAAGGTAACCTTGAAAATTCTACGTGTACTTTCAGTCGTTTTCTAGTCTAGTAAGGTAGATTTATCATCAAATCGGCACAGTAATGTTTTATACTGTAAACTTTGACTTGTCAAAATGAGACTCAGTATTAAGAATTTCGTGTTAGAGGAAGCGGAAGGTTAAAGTAAAAGGTTTATGACGTGAAGTGAAACCAATGAATGTTTACAGGGAGCTGACAAGATGACCAAACACACAGCCTAGCCTCGATCTGATTCGGAACGTTTTTTTCTTCTTCGGCTTTACAAATCTCATGCTGACGAACACAAGGGGGAAATGACTTTTTTTTTCTTCCCAAGATTTTTTTTTTCATTTTTCTCCAAACAATTTTAGTTGTCCGCTTTAAGGAAGAGCTTTTGGAGTGGGGGTAGAGAAAGAAATATAGAAAGAAAAAAGAACAACCTTTACAATAGATATGCATGTGTGCATATACACGTTTTTTTGCTTATGTTGTAGGTTTATATAGCAACGGGCTTATATATACAAGCATATCGTTATATATACATTCTTATATTTACCTATATATATATGTATATATATATATATATGTATATATATATATACATATATATATATATATATATATATATATATATATGTGCTTAAAATATTTAATAAAAACGTAAAACGGAGACATGTGAGTGTATATGTATTCATATATATATATATATATATATATATAGAGAGAGAGAGAGAGAGAGAGTGATAGAGAGAGATAGAGAAAGAAAGAGAGAAAATGAAATGGAAACTAAGACCGCTCTATCTTGCTAGATGTATATATATATGTGTGTGTGTGCTTGTAGGTAGGTAGGTAGATAAACATAGATGAACACAGCTTTTCATACGCACATAAGCACTATATATTATTGTATTTTTAAACACGTATCGCTGAATATTTATATATATATATATACGTATTTACATATATATATATATATATATATATATATATATATATATGCGTATATAAATATTCATGTATGCTTGTATATATGTGTGTGTATATATATATATATATATATATATATATATATATATATATATATATATATATATATATACTTAAGCGCTTATATAAACACATACATGTTTTTATAAGTCGTCATATATATAATTACATATAATATATATATATAACTACATATATATATATATATATATATATATATATATATATATATATACACATACAAATATATATATAAAGAAAGAGAGAGAGAAAAAAAGAGAGAGAGTGGGGAGACATACAGACAAGCAGAGAAAAGGAGAGAGAGAGAGAGATGTATGCGTGCTTTTTAACAGGATCTAATCAAAAACAAGACAGCCCCGAAAGGAACAGAGGGAAGAGATTGAATATATCATTGAATGAAAATAATTATAATAGGAATGACGAAATGGGATAGAATGAATGAATGAATGAATGAATGACTCAATGAGAAAAAAAACGATCGGAAAGACGCAGGTCGAATATGAATAGCGAAAAAAGTTATATAAATAATGAAAGAAAACGCATTAAAAAAATCCTCCAAAATCAGTAAGTGATTTATAAACACGTGTGACAATAGGAAAGGCGAAAACGAAGGATTAAATAAGAGAAAAAGCGAAAAATTAGAGGAGAGAAGGAAGAAAGAAAGTAGGAAAGAAAGAAGTTAAAAAGAATGAGTGTAGAAAGACAGAATAACTGAAGAATGAAACAAAAAAAAGAAAAGGATAAAGAAAGAAAGAGTACAGAAAAATCAAAAAGAGAAAAACGAAAGAAAAAAGGAAGAAAAAAGTAAAAAAATACAAGTAGGAAGCAAAGAAAAAGTGAAGAAAGAAAGAAAGAAAGAAAGAAAGGAAGAAAGAAAGAAAGAAAGAAAGAAAGAAAGAAAGAAAGAAAGGAAGAAAGAAAGAAAGAATATTGGAAGAAAAATAAAGAAAGAAAAGAGTGGAGAAGGAAAAAGGTAAAATGGAAAAAAATATCTAAAAAAGAAAAGAATAAAGAAAGAAAGGAAATGAAAAATGAATGAAACAACACTGTAAAAGTGAATGAAGAAAGAAGAATGAAAAAAATTGTGAGAAGGAAGAAAAATGAAATAAAAAAATTAAAAGAATGAATGAAGTTGAAAAAGAATAGCTATTGAAGAAAGAAAAAGAAGAAATATTGAGCGCAGAAAAGTAATGAAGACAACAGAAGTAAGTAAGAAAGAATGAATTAAAAACTCTAAGAAAAGAGAACATAGAAGAAGAATGAGTTAAGAAAAAAATGACCAGGAAAGAAAAAGAGCTACAGGAATAAAATAAAGTGCAAAAAGAATGAAAAGCAGTGAAAAAAGAAAGAAAAATAAGAAAAGAAAAGAGTGAGCAAAGAGTGTAAAAGAATTAATAATTCTGAAAAGGAAAGAGAAGACGAAGAGAAAGGAAGTAAAAAAAAAAAATAAAAATAAAAAAGTTTCAGCAAAATTGGGCAAAAATATAATCAAAAATAAAAATGGAGGCGTCGGGATTGGCGAGAAAAGGGAATAAAACAGGTAAATGATGTCTGAAAAAAATATATCAAATGTCACAGTTTCAGAAGAGTATAAAAAATATTTCATACGAAAGAGACAAATGTAGCCATCATCTTCGACTCTACATTATATTGTCGTTTGGGGATAGCAGCTGATATTTTTTCTGACTCTCTCAGGCCAAACATGTCCAAAACAAGAAACGTACCAAATAAAAACAAAAACGCTATTTCCAAATTTGGATATCTGCTTCATTTTTTTTTCTTACAACGTATAAACGTAGCATTAAAACCTAAAATCAATAAATATCATGTCAAAGGTCACGGAAGCGAATGTCTTACCAGCCGCAAGTCTTACTTGTGTAATTCTCTTTGTTTTCTTACTTCGATCGAGAGATTGTAAAAAGCACACCATTAGTGATTGTGTTAGTGAAAACGATGGAAATCTTTGCTTTCTTTATTTTCCTTTTCGTCTTTTTCATTTTCTTTTTCAGTCTTCCTTAGTTTCTTTTACTTCTTTTTCCCCTTCTTTTTTTATTTTATTGCTGCTCATTTCTTTTTTCTTTCTTTTCTTTTTTCTTTCTTTTCTTTTCATTTCTTTTATGCATTTTCTTGATTATTATTTGCTTCGTGATTTCCAAAGAACTCTGCTTTTTCTCTTTCTCCATCCTTCTGCTTTCTGGTTCTTTCTTTCTTTCTTTCTTTTTTTCTTTCTTTCTTTCTTTTTATTTCCATGTCCTTTATTTTATTGTTTCTTTTTTCTTTCTTTCTTTTTATTTCCATGTTCTTTATTTTATTGTTTCTTTCTTTCTTTCTTTCTTTCTTTCTTTCTTTCTTTCTTTCTTTCTTTCTTTCTTGCTTTCTTTCTTGCTTTCTTTTTATTTCCATGTTCTTTGTTTTAGTGTTTCTTTTTTCTTTCTTTCTTTCTTTCTTTTTATTTCCATGTCCTTTATTTTATTGTTTCTTTTTTCTTTCTTTCTTTTTATTTCCATGTTCTTTATTTTATTGTTTCTTTTTTCTTTCTTTCTTTCTTTCTTTCTTTCTTTCTTTCTTTCTTTCTTGCTTTCTTTCTTGCTTTCTTTTTATTTCCATGTTCTTTATTTTATTGTTTCTTTCTTTCTTTCTTTCTTTCTTTCTTTCTTTCTTGCTTTCTTTCTTGCTTTCTTTTTATTTCCATGTTCTTTGTTTTAGTGTTTCTTTTTTCTTTCTTTCTTTCTTTCTTTTTATTTCCATGTCCTTTATTTTATTGTTTCTTTTTTCTTTCTTTCTTTTTATTTCCATGTTCTTTATTTTATTGTTTCTTTCTTTCTTTCTTTCTTTCTTTCTTTCTTTCTTTCTTTCTTTCTTTCTTGCTTTCTTTCTTGCTTTCTTTTTATTTCCATGTTCTTTGTTTTAGTGTTTCTTTTTTCTTTCTTTCTTTCTTTCTTTTTATTTCCATGTCCTTTATTTTATTGTTTCTTTTTTCTTTCTTTCTTTTTATTTCCATGTTCTTTATTTTATTGTTTCTTTTTTCTTTCTTTCTTTCTTTCTTTCTTTCTTTCTTTCTTTCTTTCTTTCTTGCTTTCTTTCTTGCTTTCTTTTTATTTCCATGTTCTTTATTTTATTGTTTCTTTCTTTCTTTCTTTCTTTCTTTCTTTCTTTCTTGCTTTCTTTCTTGCTTTCTTTTTATTTCCATGTTCTTTGTTTTAGTGTTTCTTTTTTCTTTCTTTCTTTCTTTCTTTTTATTTCCATGTCCTTTATTTTATTGTTTCTTTTTTCTTTCTTTCTTTTTATTTCCATGTTCTTTATTTTATTGTTTCTTTCTTTCTTTCTTTCTTTCTTTCTTTCTTTCTTTCTTTCTTTCTTTCTTTCTTGCTTTCTTTCTTGCTTTCTTTTTATTTCCATGTTCTTTGTTTTAGTGTTTCTTTTTTCTTTCTTTCTTTCTTTCTTTTTATTTCCATGTCCTTTATTTTATTGTTTCTTTTTTCTTTCTTTCTTTTTATTTCCATGTTCTTTATTTTATTGTTTCTTTCTTTCTTTCTTTCTTTCTTTCTTTCTTTCTTGCTTTCTTTCTTGCTTTCTTTTTATTTCCATGTTCTTTATTTTATTGTTTCTTTTTCTTTCTTTCTTTCCTTCTTTCTTTCTTTTTATTTCCATGTTCTTTATTTTATTGTTTCTTTTTCTTTCTTGCTTTCTTTCTTGCTTTCTTTTTATTTCCATGTTCTTTATTTCATTGTTTCTTTTTCTTTCTTTCTTTCTTTCTTTCTCTTTATTTCCACGTTCTTTATTTTATTGTTTCTTTTTTCTTTCTATCT
Source organism: Acanthosepion lycidas (assembly GCA_963932145.1). Classification (NCBI taxonomy): domain Eukaryota; kingdom Metazoa; phylum Mollusca; class Cephalopoda; order Sepiida; family Sepiidae; genus Acanthosepion; species Acanthosepion lycidas. The sequence goes on along the minus strand of OZ010580.1, from coordinate 112,151,329 downwards.
TTCATTATCATTCTTTTTATTTCTTTCAATTTTTTTTGTTTCTTTCAATTATTTGTTTTATTTCTTTTTACTTTCTTTTTCTCTATCCTTTTCTTTGTTTTTCTTTCTTTCATTCATTCATTCATCCATTCTTTTTTTATTTCCATTTTATTTATTTTCTTGTTTTTTCTTTCTGTCTTTTGTTATCGTTCTCTTTCCCTATTTATTTTATTTCAGTTTTTTTTCTCCTATTTTTTTCTTTTTATTTTTCTGCATTTCAATTTTACTTCTTTGTTTCTTTATTATTTCTGTATTTTTCTTTTTCTTTTCTTTTATTGTTTCTCTTCTTTATCATTTTTCTTTCTTTCGTCTATTCTTTCTTTCTTTGTCTTTATTTCACTTTTATTTCTTTCGTTGTTTCCTTATAATTTCTATCATTATTTTTCTTTCGTCCTTTCATTCATACCTTACTTTCTCGCCCATTTAAACATATTCTTCTACCTTATGACTACTAAGGATTTCAAATCTTGGTGCAAGTTTCATTAAATGGTAACAGAAAAAAAAGTTCAAATCACTTGTTATTGGTTGACATTTTAAATATTTTATTTCAGGAGCGCAAAGGAAATCAAGAGTTTTTACTACTTGAAGTCGATCGGCTCAAAAAAGAAGAAATAATTTAATCCATGTAATAAAAATTACAATCAATATGCAAGCATTTGATGTTGATATTGACTTTGAAAGCATTAGTAAAAAAATCGTTTATTCATTATAAATCATATGTTCCTTTCTTTCTCTGACATGAAACTATCTTTCAAATAAAATGTATTCCGTCATACTTAAAGGTAGTTTTCATTTTCTTAAACTTGCTGGTTTCGTTGTATATACGGGGACTGTTTGACACGTGACACACTGAAGGTGGCAAGTGTTGAGAAAACGCCATATAAAGAAGAACGTAAAATCTAAGCAGCAGTATGGTTTGCTGCGTCGAATACACAACAAAATAGGCAGACTATTTATTACGTATGTATTTACGTATGTATGTATGTATGTATGTATGAATTTATGTATCTCACTATCTAATCTATATATCTCATTCAGTCCATTATGTATGTATGTATGTATGTATGTATGTATCTATCTATCTATCTATCTATCTATCTATCTATCTATCTAATTCTGTTCACTATCTAGCTAATCTATATACCTATCTCATTCTGTCCATTTTCTGTATGTATATATGCATGTATCTATCTCATTCTGTTCACTATCTTAGCTATATATCTATTTCATTATGTTCACTAATCTATATATCAATCTCATTCTGCCCATCTATCTATCTAGAAAAATAGCACTGTTTAGTTTTCTTCTCTTTTAATGTGTCATTCAAACAAACCAGTTGCCCACTTTAGCATCACATAAAAACAGTTTGAGCAGCATCAGAAAATTGTTATAGATCGTTCACTTCCCACTAAAAAGGTCATTTATTTTTTTCGCAAGTAGATTACTTTTAGGCTGAGATGGTGAAAGCTCTTCTGGATCAAATCAGAATCTTCTTCGTTTTGGAACTTTGTAATATATACATAATTCATCAACAAAGATCATTTTACCGCAAAATTACATTTTACTGTTTTGTGTAAAAAAACAAGTTTTTCTTTTTCCTATTTTATACGTTGGCCGATCGTCGTTTACATCATTTTTTTTTTTAATCGGTATCACCCCATGAAAGTCAGTGCAGATATTAAGACACAAGGGCTTACAAGGTGTGGAAGAATTAGGAACAGTATATTTCCGCGTATAAGGCGACTTTTAAATCCCCCAAATCACCCTTAAAAATTGGTGGTTGTTTTATACGAAAATTCTTTAAAAATCTCTAACTGATGTTTGTCGGTAGATTAACCTCGGCCTCAATGCGATAATCAACTTACATGAAAAGATTAGCATATAAACTAATAATAAAAGCAATAAAATCATTTGTACTGTATATACCACTGGCATAACCTCATAAGAAATTGCCTGTTCGAAGAATAATTCCATATCAATGAAATCAGCTGAGAAAATGCAAACATCAGGTTATGATTGCGTTCACAGCAATGGAATGCACTATTGTACATTATTGTACTGTTATTATCGGTATTTTGTGATTGTCGATGACGTATAAGTAAATGGCCATGAGTACACCAAGCTGTTTGTAACTGTTTAGATATAAGAAAAGAGAAGATGAATTAGTATTCGCATAAGATCACGCGATGAAAAGTAAACAAAACAATGGTTCCCTTTCAGGAGACGTGCGTAGGAAAAACATGATATTGAATCGGTTTTGTTATTTTGTTTATTTTAAATTTCTAAGAATACAGTAAGTAACGACATTTCCAATGACATCATCTTTATAAAATCAATAAGCAGTCGTTTATACTACAGGTATACATGAAAATCTGCTATCTTTTTTCACCCCATTTTATCAAAAGGTCGCCTTATATGCAGAAATATACGGTAATGACATTTCTTAATATTATGAACGTACACGTATTTGAGAAGACATCACTGTTTTTTGTTTTATATCCGCATAATGATTTTGTTCAATGGTTTTATCAAAGAAAATGTGTGAATGGAATAGAACTTTTTTTTTAATCTGGGAAAACACTTTCCAGTTTTATGTACTTCTCCACGGAACCATGGATATTTATCACAGCGAAGGAACGTTCACTTACCCTATGTAATGAATGCTGTCCTCTTTCTGGAACCTTTCAAAATTTATATTTATAAACCTTATTTTCGTCCCCGAAACGTAACAGAAAGTATTTTTAAGCAACGATAAATAATTAAATTTTTTAAATCAATGTTATTTCTTATTACTAAGAACTTTACTAGACAGGGGTTAGGGTGTGGGTTAGGGTAGATGAGCAGCTAGCATCATGGCCGGGTATCAAGAGGATTGTTTGAGTTTGAATGATAAGACAGCTAGAAGTCAAATTTAGAATTTGGGAACACCCTCAATCAGAGAACGTCTGGGTGGATGGGTTACCCGGTATGAATGTGCGTGTAATTATGTCCCACCTGCAAAGTTATGAGCTTATTTTATCAAAACCTTTCATCATATGGTGTACATTTGGTGGATATGCAAGTTTCCACAGAGTCTTATCGGACTGGCGTGTATATTGGGTTTCATATTGTACACCATCATCACTCAGCCCCCGTCACATAATAATGATAAAACGAGGATGCCCTTTGAAAAAATATATGGAGACTAGCTTGGTAGAAGTGAACGTCTGAAAGAAAATTTATGACTTTCACGGGGGTAATTTTTAGCCATTTTAGAAGAAGTGCAGCTTACATGCCGACAGAATGGTAATGTCATCTCTTTAGATAGATAGATAGATAGATAGATAGAGAGAGAGAGAGAGAGAGAGAGATAATGAATAGAATGAAACAGAGAGATAGATAATGTACAAAATATTATATATATATATATGTATGTGTGTGTACACACACATATATATATATGTAGATAGATAGATAGATAGATAGATAGATAGAATGAGAGAGAGATAATGAAGAGAATTTTTTTTTTTTTTTAATTTGTAACCCCATATACATACTTATACTTGATGTAAAAATAATTCTACATACTATAAGGGTTTCTAATACATTTAATTGTTCTTTAAAAATATAGTATAATAAAAATTAAAAAATTTCAAATCGTAGTTAAATAAAACGTATTCTAATCTAAACACCCCCAAAAATCCTTAAATTTACAAATAGAAAAAAATGCCGTAAGAATTTTTTTGCCGTTAACAATAAATTTAAAAAAAAAATCCAGACGACATGCATTTAACGGATGTCAGATTTCATTGAAGAATACATCCCTACCCCCTACCAAAACGTAACTAATAACAGATACACCAAAATACAGACATAATGAACACGAAGACACCCCTGTCTAGTGGAAGTGGATTTATCAGCAACCTTGGAAACGTGAATTATGATTTTAGCTGTGTCTTTAAAACCCAGTAACTTTGAAAGTTACTCCAAAATTCGCTTGCGGATGAAATGTAACTAATGTCTTTAATTTAATTACAAAATTAAATTCGTAGCTTTTAGCTTCCATTTTTGAAACATGGTTAGAACTGTGTAGCGAAAAAACATATTTTAAATAAATCAATCTATAATATATATATATATATATATATATATATATATATATATATATATATATATATATATATAAAGAGATAGATAGATATCATTTTTTATGTCCTGCATTAGATCTAATTATAAAAATATATATCCAATATATTTGTTTCACATATTTTGAGCAGATATTGATATTTCTAATTGATTATTGATTTAAAAGAAAATGAATTTCAACAAGAGTAAGATAAAGATTTTAAACCGAGAGTGAATTAGGTCAATAAAAGATGATCCGCAAATATATCGATCTTATGGCCGTGGAAAACTAAAGCATGATTTTTGCTGGTACAAATCAAATCCATGTTATTAGAAGTTAATCAATACATGTTCACAGGTACTGTGGAGATTGCCTCTTTCTTTCAGTGCTCGTCCAGTTTTGACTATATATATATATATATATATATACACACACACACACATATATATATATATATTAAAGACATTTTTATGTTTAACGTTCTTTTTATAGATACAAGTATTTAAGTAAATGCTCTGTTTATAATAAACAGTATTAAATAACATTTATCGGCCTGAATGTCCGAGAAATTTTCATAGAAAATATTCGTTCTTTGACAGGATTCGAACCTGCATCCTATACGGAACCGTCATTTACGCTGACGTGCCTTACCGATTCGGCCACCAAGGATCGTTCGGTAGAGAAGGTCGAATTTACTGCTTAGGCACATCAGGTTCGAATCCTGTTTTCTATGAAAATTTCTCGGACATTCAGGCCGGTAAATGTTATTTAATACTGTTTATTATAAACAGAGCATTTACTTAAATACTTGTATCTATAAAAAGAACGTTAAACATAAAAATGTCTTTAATAAATAAATTGTCGGACTTTGTCCATTTCTTAATGCATGACGTCATATATATATATATATATATATATATATATATATATATATATATATATTCACCATACCAGTATGTATACTGTTTTCTAAATGTTTGGCTAAACGTTGAGATATATCACCAGTTAATACACACACACACACACACACACACATATATATATATATATATATATATATATATATATATATATATATATATATATATATATATATATATATATATATATTTATGTATACCTGTATTTAATAGGCCGGTTAATGAAATTTGAGAAATAAAATTAACAAAATGGTAATAATATTGGCAATAAGATTGGTGATATTTATTTGTAGTCTTTTGACTCAATTGAAGCAAGGAAAATTTTTAAAGCAGGAATTTTGGAGCGCGCTTGTGTCCTTTTGAATCAGACGGGAAATAGACAAAGAAGTGGGACTCACTCTTCCGGCTGAAGTTGTTTGTTTCTTTTAGTTGTTTTTACAAACCCCACACAACTAATCCTGATAAACTATTAGGTCAAAATCACATTTCTTACAGAAATCAAGACATGAGGGTAAAAAAAAAACAAAACAAAACAAAACAGATAGATTATTACAGCTTTCTGGATGTTAACCAGATCATCAAGTGCGGAAGTTTATTTTTAGCAACTGGACGAAATGCACATGCAGTTAAGGAAAATACAATTTTGCTTCACCTCATTTCGTCAGGATGACATTGTAAAAGCTCACCGATTTGAGATATGAGACTTTGCCATGCCAACCATATTCTCCAAGATCTCTCGCCCCCGCTTACTACCGCTTTTTCAAGCATCTTGACAATTCCTTAAGCCAAAAGACATTCCGATGCAAAGAAGATGCAAAAACTGCGTTCAAAGATTTCTTGGCATCCAAACCTTTAGAGTTTTATCGTAAAGACATAAATAAACTTGTAACGCGATGGCCAAAATCTATAGATGTTCAGGGTTCCTACTTTCATTGATTTTAATAGTGTTTCAATACATTAATCCAGAAATAAATATTGATCCTAAAATCGGAGATTATTTTCCGAACAGCGTAATACTGCGTCGTTACAGATAATTTGCAAAAACGTTTTTCTTTTTGTATCTGTTCTTAAGGACACATGGCACAGTGGATAAAGGTGTTGGTTAGATCCAGTGACAGTATGAGTTCAATATCTGGTTAAGGCAGTGGAGAACTTGGAGAGGGGAATTAACAGAAGATAACTGATAACTGACATCCATTAGACATGGCACGTGGAACTAGAACAGTCTACCCCAGCGAGCGAAATGTTGTGATAAATATGGCATCAAAGATGAGGACAATAGTCCGAATAATGTAAATAGTGTTTTTCTTTTTGTTCTAAACTCTCTACATGGGGGGGGAGGGCTAAAGCGTTACAATTCGTTACATTAACAAAAAAATGGGTAATAAATTCCAGAAAGAGATTAGGTTGGTGCAAAAATAATGGCGTTTTTTGACGTTAAAAAATACGTCAAAAAAAGGCCATTATTTTTGCACCAACCTAATATTAGAACATGCATTCCTCAGTTAAGTCTTCGATTCTCATTGTAAAAAAAGGCGAATAAAAGACTTTATAACATTTATTTATATCAAGTGAAAAAAAAAGTATTCGACCAGTGCGCAATGTCGAGGATTAGCGGTCATTTTAGGGGTCAGGAAAATAGTTCATCCATATTAGAAAACTTCACAGGTTTTGCCTTCTTTTCCAAGTTAAGAATCAAAAAAGTGTGTATACCGAATAAAGGATGAATGCAAAGTTTGCAGAAACGATCATTTGGAACAGGTAATTATATTTATGGATAAAGTTTTCCACCTTCCCACGAGACTGGAAACTGACACCAGGTCGCGTTTAAAGAGTCAATTGCGTGTACCTCCAGAAATTGGTTCGTTCCCTTGATGCATCTCATTGGGTCGCTTCAGATATCAGGATTAGCTCCCACCCTACCCCTTTCAGTGCAATGGGAAAGTGCTTCCTGAAGAGACTGACCCTGTAACTGAACTACGATATCTATTATTACAGAGGCTAACAATATCCCTGGTTCAGGCTTAAGTCCAGTGGATTATCAGTACATTCTTATTATAGACAGTTATTTCTTCTTCTATGTACCGCTTCCTGTCAGGACTTGTGCGATCGTGGCTCTCCACAACTTCCTATCTCTTAGCAATGATTTTTTTTAATATACCTGTTTTCCATCCATTTATGTAAATTCGTTGTGTAGGCTACTTGCTGTTTCCCTTTGTCCCTCTTGCCATCAATATATCCTGTGAGTGTCAACTTTTCCAAGCCTTCTTATCTCATTATGTGCCCTAGGAACTTCAATTGTCTCTTTCTGATTCTAAGTATAAGTGGTATTTTAGTTCCCATATTCCTTAAAACTTCATGGTTGCATACATGCTTCGTCTATTACATTCTCAGTATCATTCTGTAGAACCATATTTCTATTGTCTGAAATCTCTTCTACATCTGGGAACAAATTGCCCAGCATTTACTTTCATATATGTGGAATTTTTTATTACAGAGCAGTTCGGCACTTTGTTTCTTGTTAAATTTTCCTGTTTCTTAATAGTTTTTTTTTTCTTTTTTTTTCTTTTGTTTTTTTTGGAACATCGCGCTTACAGTTACATCCGAGTCCTGGGTATGACGATAAACTACATCCGCGTTCTGGGTAAAACGATATGCTACATCCGCGTCTTGGGTAAGACGATTAACTACATCCGCATCCTGGGTAAGAAGGTAACTACATCCGAGTCCTGGGTATGAGGATAAACTACATCCGCATCCTGGGTAAGACGATAAACTACATCCGCGTCCTGGGTATGACGATAAACTACATCCAACAGCAAGGTCTCTGATCAGTTTTGAGAAGCGTGGAACCACCTTTTAATTGCTGGTGTTCCCAGGCCCACCCTGATCCGGGGTGGTAGCACCTGATAGGGTCCCAACTATGGGAAAAAGTTAACCCCCAAACTGCGGGTCAAAACACTATGAAAAACTCTATGAAAGTGTAAAAATATATTTTAATACCAGAAATACTTTGTAAAAAAACATTAACAGCAATAGAATTAAAAAAATAAAAATAAAAATAAAAATAAATAAAAAGCTATACATTTTTTATTTTTGGAAAAAAATATTACTAGCGAAGGAAAATTATTACCAGAAATAGATTTTTGGAAAAAATATTACCATCAATAAAAAATCTGTCGTCATTAAATAACCTATTGAGGTTGAGAAGCCGTAAAACAGAACAAACCAAACAGTTACATCACGTTAAAACACTGGTTACCGTACGATTTCCTGGTCGAATAAAACCTATCACTGCCGTCATATCTATAGCGTAATTGTCTCCGAATTTCTTACATGAAGTATTGTCAATTATTATTCATTTTTGACTCTAATTTCTTTTCTCATAGCAATGTAATAAAGCACGGAAAAATAAATATACGCTTTATTTGAAGGACGTCTACTGGCGATGCTTTCGTGGCCTAACTGATAATGCTTTTGATTGCTGAGTGATTGATTCGTTTCTTACGGTTTATCAACACTTTGCAGGTTATTTAAAGCCAGAAAATATTTTTAGATTGTAAGTTTTTTTTAGATAATAATAATTTAGTGATACAAGTTTTACTTGTATCACCAACTTTTTACTTTAATTAACCCATAGCTGGAGGAGGAGAAGAGTTATATTCATACCATCCCCAAGGGTATATTTGTGCGTGTGAATATGACAAACCCAAATGGAATTGGAACACGGCTCTCCGATTAACAATTCCTAGCCATTATCCATTACACCACTAGCACATCCAAGCTTACAGCTGGTATTCCGAAGCTGTCACCCATCTAGCTATTGACCTATCGATATTACTTAACGTAGGGGCAGCGGTTTTTCAACTTGATATGGCCGTAAGCTTTGTGTGAATGGATGGAGGAACGGAGATTCTTTGCCAATAGAGAAAAATTGTTAAGGGCTACAAGTTGAGAGAAGACTGCAAGTTGAAAGAGGCAGCCGACATTCGAAAGTGACACAGCCCATAGAAGACGATGACTCTTGCTAGTATATATAAATGTATAAGTTGGTAGGCATTTACATTGGTGTACACACGCACGCGGACGCACATGCACACTAGGGCAGGTTGATTTTTTTCATTTTTTGAGAAACTCAACATTGCACTCGATGTCAAATCTGGCATTTGATGCGATAATTACTCTATTTACATTATTCGGACTATTATTCTCATCTTTGATGCCATATTCATCACAACGTTTCGGCCGTTTTACGCTCTGGCCTTCTTCAGGTGGTTGGAATGTCGAACTGAACCCTTTATTTCAGTTCGACATTCCAACCACCTAAAGAAGGCCGGAACGTACAACGGCCGAAACGTTGTGATAAATATGGCAACAATGATGAGGACAATAGTCCGAATAATGTAAATAGTGTACATAATACCTCATTTAAGAAATATAGACAGATAGTGAGGAGTACCAAAACTGGGATTCATAGCTTTTAATAATTTTTGAATATTTAGTCTGAAAAATTTACAGAAATGTTTAATTTCAGCAGGTTTTTACTTATTAAATGGAATTCAAAATTTTAATATTTCAAGAATAAATCCAAATGAAGTTAATATCTTTTCTATCAGACTCATTGAATGGAAAATATATGCAAACCAGAATTCTAATTATGAATCACCACAAGCAAAATATGTATTTTTTTTTATTGTATTCGATATGAAAAAACTGCGTAAAAATTGTAAAAGATTACAAAAAAGCTACTAAAAGAATTGTTGTTAGATCTGAATGTAGAAAAAAAAGAACAAAAAATAGATAAAAGTGAATATAACACCATAATCCTGCTGGACACAAATTATAAGACAAGGTATTTTAAATTTGCATTGTTTATTAAAAATCACACTAAAACTACTGTATTACATCATAATATAGCAAAATTGTTTAGTATAACTTCCCTTTGAAGATTTTATGGCACAATAATTTCTTAATAATGTGCTTAAACCATGCAACTTGCCTATATAAAATTTGTAAAGCTTCAGTAAATTATAAATTTTATAAAGTCATGCTATAAGGTTTTCACTGGTCACTGGAATGAAATTCCAACGCCACGATTTTGAACCTAAACTTAATTTTCAAATTCGTTTCCTCAAATAACCGTAATGTTTTGGAAATAAATCTTTTCCGTAATCATTTAGCATTTCAAGGCCCAACATTGAAATTGAGTGCAATACTACGGTTCCAAAACTGACTTGCCCTAACGCACACGCAAAAAAATATTTATCAATGAAAAGTTGCTTGAATCCGTGTCAAGGCACTTACGTCCAACGTAGTACTCACAATTGTGTATTAACAGGTGTCTGTGTATCTGACGTATTATTGAACATAATCTTAGTTTTCTCTTGCATTAAAAATATGAAAAAAAAAAAAAGATCTTATTTATTTGTTTTGTCCGGGTCACGTTTCTTAAGCAATGCCTGCATTTTGCCAATCATGATGAATTACGAACGTGATTTTAACAAAAGACTTTCTTTCTCAACATTGTTTGAGTCACTCCTCTTTCTTGAATTTTTTTCATTATACTTATTGGCATGATCGTGTTTTTCTAAAGTTTGTGCTTCATTTCTATAAAATCCATCGAATTATTATTGTTATTATTAGCTTCTGCTTTCTGTTCAGTACAATCATTTCCCAGGTCATTATCCGAGACCTGGGATGAGGCAAGAGAGTAAATATATGCATCCTGCTTTGCACAAAGTCCGATGATATGGGATACTTAAAATGTAAAGTGTTTATATTTTCTTTACTTTGAAAATACTTCCCTGAGTAGATGAGTAGGTCCACACAGTGTATTTGTTTGAATCTCATATAAACAGAGGTTACAAGGGATGTTGTTGATATTCTTCTCCATCCCGTTTTGATCATGTCCAAGATTCCAATTATCATAGGTCTAACAATAGTTTTAAGATGCTGCATCTGTCTAACTTAAGGATCCTTATATATATATATATATATATATATATATATATATATATATATATATATATATATATATATTGAGTGCAATACCATGGTTATATGGGTGCGTGGCCGAATGGTTACAACGTTCGTTTTCTGAACATGAGAATCTCACTACAGACAATTGGTCATGAAGTTCGTATGCTTGCTTTTAATTCCTGATGAAAATAAAGTCAAAAATTGTTCAACATTTGCATATTTTTTTTATTAAGTTGTTCCTAAACTTTCGTACATGGGCCATCTTTAGAGTGGTTATACGGACATTGAAAAAGAAAAATGTCCACCATCAAATGATATTTTGTTATGCTGACATAGAAGAATGCAATGCGACGATAAATGTCGTGGAATAGCAGACACTGGTCGTAACTTTAAGATACAGTTCTATGACGTCACGTCACGCCACGCCACGTAAGCGAACGAAATATTAACAACAGAAGCATATATCTAGATGTAAAGTAATGTGTTGTGATTAGTTTGAAATGTAATTTTGTTGACTGTGGGTTGCTTCGTTATAATGTAGATGGCCTTCAATATCTGAAGGTTCTTTTTACTGTGTATATATGTGAGAATTGTTGTTATCAAATAATATGTACTATGTTTTTCTAAGAGATGTTTTTTTAATAGAATTAAGATCAGAAATGTGACAGGTTAATCGACGAGAGAGCGTGGTTGTAGTAAAACCAATATATATATAGTGGGTTTATTATTATTATCAGAGATACACTCTCTGAACGGAGATGCAAATTGATACACTACATAGGTTTTTTGTAGAGGATTTAATTGTGTGATTGTAGAGTTATTAGAGACTATGAGGTCAATTGTTTTAAATTGTTTATAATATATAATGAGCTATAATGAATTGTTATAATATATAATGTTTATTATCATTAATGTGTTTAACACCTATTGTAAATAACGTATAAACAGAAAATATATTAGACTAATTGTCGGACTTAGTCCATTTCACAATATATATATGAAGAAAAATATACGGAAAAAACAAACAAAAATCCTTATATGCAATTATGCTGTTTTAATGTTAATATAATGTCAACGTCAGACGTTTCGGTCTAATAAACCATCTTCAGGACATATTCATAAAATATAATTAACATTATCAATTCAATTATTTTAAGGATGATTTTATTTTTTTGTTTTATAGGGATGTTTACATTGTGGCTGTGTCCGTAGTTAATATTTTTGTTTTTGCTTTTTGTTTCTTTATTATTAAGGCTTCCATTATTTTTCATCTTTTTTTTTTTTTACATATGGATGAGTTTATTATGTTTGTATTTTCTACTAGTATGTTTCAGATGGCGTCTGGTAAATTTGTGTGTGTGTTTAAATGGGTGCTAATAGAGCTTTGGTCGGATAAGTGTAATGTAAAACGTTTGCATAGTCATGTAGTAGCGTGACCTGTGTAATTATTTATAAATTCGGTTTGATAAGGAACACAGTTCTTTAAGGCGCATTTGAACTCATAGATAATCTTTGTTCGTAATTTTGATGTTGCTGGTGCGTTGTTATGTTTGAGGATAAGGTTATCTGTTTTAAATTTTTTTTATAGTAGATAATTAATTTTTTATTCGGTTCCATTGGGATAATGTATTTCTTTATAATATTTCTAAGTGAAGATTCATTTGTTTGGAGTTGATATGCATTTGTTTTTTTGTAGAAAACATTTATGTTTTTTTTTTACTATATGTTCACTATTGTTGCTATTCACTTTCGGAAGAAATAGTCTATTCTGTCACAAGAATAAGTGTACATCGGGATGTAAGAAATTAAAATTGATTTCTTTTAAACTTCAAGTGGATTATTTAAAGCCGAACCATATTTTGCGTTGTAATAATAATTCTTTTTTGCTGAGTGAATATTGCATTAACAATTTTTTGAGAACAACAACGGTTTTTCCCAGATACAATTCTTACTATTTGATCCATAACTAGATGAGAAGATGAATCCCTACTGGTGCCAAGAGTATTTGCGCTAAAGGGAGGGTACCGAACACGATTGGAATTCGAACAGGCCTCTTGGATTTCCTATTCCAAACCGTTATCTATTACACCACCCGCACATCTGATAGAAAATAGTATTGGAAATGTTGTTTTAAATTGAACTAACGGAAGGTTCCATGTCTGGAAAATAGTTCGTTTGTTAGTGTTTTGTTATTACATTTACTTTTTTAAAAATTTACAATGGGTTGGCGAAAAGTTCTTGTCCCCACCCAGTTCCCAAAATCTGATTAATTTACCAAACCTTGTTTTGCAATCCATTATTGGTTAAGCTGAGAACTTTCACGATTTTTTCAAAATCGCAAACATTTCAAAGAAAAGAAAATGAAAGTGAGTAAAAAAAATATTGCTGTCTAAAAATTAACAATTTCTTTTTTCTTTATACGCGTCAAAGAACAGTGTAGTTCTCAAAGTTAATTAAAAAGAAAATAGTTGTTTTGGAAGCGTTTACCTTAAGTCCTACGTTTTGAAATATTTGGTAAAGATGAATCTATTGTAGAGGTAGATAATTTTAAATTCTGAAAGAATGAGAAGTTCTGAAAATCCTAATTCCAAGAATTGCTTGGACTTGCTCGTTTATCACTTGTTAATATAGAAATCGGAGTCACGGATTGAAACATCGGAGAGCCGAGTTCGAATTCCAGTCGAATTTATTACATTCACCTACGTGCGCATACGCTTAGGAAAAGTATGAATCCATCTATACTTTGACTATCACCACTTTAAGAAATTAATTTTCCACGAGAGCAGTTTCAGACTTTTCAGGTCACCGTACGTACCCCTCACTATTGTGTTTGCTGGTGCCGAGCTTCTGTATAAATTGTTTTTTGAGCACTTTCAAACATTGTTATGGTATTATAATTTATCTTGCGTATTTATATTCTAACCCGTTGACGCTTAACCCCAAGAAGTACTCCCCGGGGTGTGAACCACAAATACCATACGTTGTCCATAACAGATGAAGGAGAACGCGATTATATCACTAAGACCAAAGGGGGTTACTGGAAGTCAAAGTGAACGAGAAGACTTTAAAAGGAAACAAACTCATTCCTAAATATGAAGATAAACCTCTACTCCTGTTCAATAACCGGGGAGGAGTGTGAACAGGAGAATAATCGTATGTATCTACTCCGATTGAAAGAAAAAAAAAATAAATAGTAAATAAAATTGCAGGGGTGAAGTGGGGAGAATAGAATTATAGGTTTGGGTTTAGAAGGAACCAGAAATTTCTACTCCTGTTCAAAGAACAAGGGAAGATTGTGATCAGGACGAAAATCAAATCAATCTACTACTATTCTTGTCAGCGACATGTCTTTGAGTGTGATTCATTCAACATTGGCTCTTCTACAATTTAGGACATAAAGCCACGGAGAAAAATAACCTATCAATATTCCGATAAAATCACTTATTCGGCACTTTACATATCCCATCAATGACGAAATAGTGATGGTCAACTCGTAATATCATGGCTATCCTAAATGAAATGTTATTTAAATTGAATAACTGCCCAACGTTTACTCCGGATCATTGATGCATTCTGTAAGAGGGAAAGTTAAAGGCGCGGAATAATTTGCCGTCTTTAATAAAAGGCCGTGTTTGTTTTGGTAACGGCGATTTTAATCGACTGATAAACATTATAAAATGCGCGATAAACAGTTTTTTTTCTCTCTTTGAAGATTTCAATGAAATCGATATTAGTTTTAGATGCAAAAAAAAAAAAATAATAATAATAATAATAATAATAATAATAATAATAATAATAATGAGAAGGCGCGAGAAGAACTCTTTATGAAATTTATAAGCGCGGCATTTCGTATTTAGGAAGGTTAAGGATGCAAAAAGAAAGTACAATGATTCCCACTAAGCTACATAACAAAATCTTTTAGGTTTAAATTATGTTTTATGTACAAAAGAATAAGAATTTGAAAAGACAGAAATAACGGCATAAAAATGACAATAAAAAAGAAAGAGTCAAGAAGGAAAAGGAAAGAATATTAAGGTTATATGTGAAGAAGAAGAAGAGGAAGAAGAGTATTAACTGCTAGATAAAAAGAAATGAAGAGAGCTAAATTAAAAAGAAGTGAAAGAAGGAAAAGTGAGAAAAGGGTGAAAAAGAACGAGAAAAGTATATGGTAGTTGAAGATGAATGATAAGATTTTGAAAAGGAAAAGGATGGTAACAAGAAGAAGTAAGATGATAACAGTTTGAGAAGGAA
>OZ010580.1:112071035-112131035 GCA_963932145.1 Acanthosepion lycidas | reverse complement strand
AAAGAGAACTGAATATAATCGGTGCATTATGTTAACAATGGTTTTCCCAATAGTAATAGCACCGAGTGAGTTTTGAAGAAATTAAAAGAAAAAAAAAAGAAAATATACTTTCTTTTCTTTTTCGTTTTATTTATTTATTTTTATTTATTTTTAGTTAAGAAAATGAATGAAAAGAAAAAAGGAAATGAAATTAGCAGGGAGAAAGAAAAATGGCGTAATGGAAAAGTTTCGAAGAAAAAGAATGACGAAGAAAAAAGATATTTGAGTAGAGAAAGGAAACAAAAGCTTAAAAAAGGTCAGCGAAAGAAAAAAAAACAACTGAAAAAGAAAGAGGACGTAAGAAAAGAATAAAAAAGAAAGCAGAAAAATTTTTTTAAAAATGGAAATGAAACAGAAAAAAGAGAAAGAAAAGTAACAAAAGTAGGAAGGACAAAAGAAGAAAGATAAATAATAAATATTTAAAAAAGTGAAAAAGGAAAGACAAATTGAAAACGATTAAAAAAACGAGTAGAAAAGATATAGCAAAAATTAAAAAAAAAAAACTGAAGAGTAATTGAAAATGGAGGAAAGGTTAAAAATAGGAAAGAAAATTAAATTAATTAAAAAAGAAAAATACAAAATGAGGAAAAGGATAGTAAAAAAGAGACAGAAATAAAATAAAAAGAGAAAAAAGAAGTGGAAATAGAAAAAGAGTAAAAAAAAAGAGAAGGAAATAGATAATAAAGAAAAGAAAATAGAAAACGCTCGAAATAGAAAGGGAAAGAGAAAAAGAGTAAAAAAAGGAAGGAAAATAGAAAAAGAGAAAAATGAAAATGGAAAATAGTTAAACAGAAAGGGAAATAGAAAAGAGAAGAAAAGGAAATCGAAAAAGAGTAAAAATGAAAGTGAAATAGAAAAAGAGAAAAAAGAAACAAAAAACATTAAAAAAAAGAAAGGCAACTAGAAAAGGAGAAAAAAGGAAATAGAAAAAGATTAAAAAAAGAAAGGGAAATAGAAAAGGAGAAAAAAGGAAATAGAGATTAAAAAAAGAAAAAAGGAAATAGAAAAGGAGAAAAAAGGAAATAGAGATTAAAAAAGAAAAGGAAATAGAAAAGGAGAAAAAAAGGAAATAGAAAAAGATTAAAAAAAGAAAAGGAAATAGAAAAGGAGAAAAAAGGAAATAGAAAAAGATTAAAAAAAGAAAAGGAAATAGAAAAGGAGAAAAAAGGAAATAGAAAAAGATTAAAAAAAGAAAAGGAAATAGAAAGCGTACAAAAGAAAAAGGGAAATAGAAAAAGCGTAAAAATTTAAGAAGAGTTAAAAAGAAATGATTAAAACAGGAATATATAATGAAAGCTCGAATAAAATATAGAAATAAAAAAGAGAAAAGGGAAAAATACGGTGGAGAGAAGATTATGAATATAAAGAGCCTTAAAAGAAAAGAAGTGAAAAAGATTAACAGAATACCATATTGATAGAGGCTTGTACTCTCGCATGAAGAAGATCGTACAGATGGCGAATACCACCGTGCGATTATTCTTCCACGCCTCTTGCACCTGTTGACGCAATAGAGCAAGAATTAGATGTGCGCTAACTGAACCAGTCAACTGTTATCTCCATTATCTTCCATGCATGTTCAATAGCAGACAAGACTTGCGATCGTGCCGGTCAAAGAAGTTGCAAACATATGATAGAGCATATTGAGTAGTACGGTCGTCATGTGAGCGGACATTATCGTGTTGGAAAAACATCGCCTTCCTGGTTAAAACTATGGAAGAGAAAGAACTGGTCAGTGACGATAGAAATGTTAAACAGTAAAAGACGTAGAAGAAGTGGAAAAGGAAAGCAGAGAATTAAAAAAAAAAAACAGATTGTTAGAAAGAGAAACAGAAAGAAAATAGATGGGAAAGAAAGATGCAATGAAAAAGTAGAAAGACAAAGAAGGAAAAGAAAGACTGAAAGAGAAAAAAAAAGAAAGAAAGGAAAGACCGAAATTAATCAAATTCAAAATAAAACCAAAATGAAAGACAAGTAAATGAATAAGCAACTTTAGGGACATGTAAAGAATAGAGACAATGATAAATCTTCTCGCCAGACTTATTCGACTTTTACAGCGTGGTGATTCTGAAAGACGTAAAAGTTGTATCATCATTTATTATTAGCGAGCACAATCTTAATAATATAAGATATTCAGGCGACACAGTGTTGATAGGAAGACGCATACAGAAAACTGCAGGAACTCTCAGAGAAAGGAGTAAAAGAAAGTGAGAAGAAAGATTAAATATCAATTGTAAGACTTCTGTATGATTATCAGCAAGTGAAACAGACCAAAATACGTGATACGAATCGGAGCAAGTTGGTAAATTTAAAAATCTGGGAAATTAACAGATGACGGAAAGATGTCACATCGAAATCAGAAGACGCGTTGGCGTGGCGGAATTTACCTTACAAAAGCTAAACAAAGTATTAAGAAACAAGAAAGCTTCATTAGAAACAAAAGAATGCTGAACTGTTATGTAAAATCAGTATTCATCTATGGTAATGAATACTGGACACTGATGAATTAAAGAATTGAGGCAACTGAAAGGTGATTCCATAGAAAAAATACTGAGAATAACATGAACTGAACATGTAAATAATGAGGCAGTTTTAAAGAAGACAGAAAGAATGCTTATACTTAGAATCAGAGAAAGAAAATTGATAAGGAAAAGAGGCTTAATGAATCTAACATATTTTGCGGTCAAGTGGAATAGAAAGAGATGTCAGATCAATGTTACGGGTGGAATTGGGAAAGACAAATCTTACTAAAATGCTAACAACGGTTAGGTAATTGTGGAGAGCCATGATCGCTCCCACGTCCTGAAGGGAATCGGTACCCAGAAGAAGAAAAGAAAAGCAGAACGGACTAAGGCTTGAATTTATACGAAAATATAACTGCTTGTGAAATATATATTTAATTCTCACTGTCTACCTATTGCATTGTTTAAAATATGATCTATTTATTGGGGAACAGGATATATATATATATATATATTGACCTGTAATATCATATATATATATATATATATATATATATATAGAGAGAGAGAGAGAGAGATAGATAGATAGATAGATAGATAGATAGATAGATAGATAGATAGATAGACTCGTTTCGAAAAACCCTCGAATTTTTGATTTGCAAATAATCAAATCAATCTCGAGGGAAAAAATGGTTTTAAAAAAAGAAAGAGCTACAAACATGAACTACGGTCGAACAAATCGCACAAATGCAGGTCTGAAGCCCAAAGAAAAAACCCCGATACGAGTAGACAACTAACTGACAAAAGAGCTCAATACAACCGTAGAGCAGACCTAGATACCTAGTGAGCCAGACAAACCTACCTAGGTTTCACCTAAACGGATCGTCAGGGAAAGTATGGGCATACTTTCCCTGACGATCCGTTTAGGTGAAACCTAGGTAGGTTTGTCTGGCTCACTAGGTGTATCTCTCTCTCTCTCTCTCTATCTCTCTCTCTCTCTCTATATATATATATATATATATATATAAAAGGTCATCAGACCTCCATTTTTTTTTTTAATTTGTAGGTCTAATGAATTGTATCGTGATTACGATTCCAATGTCACAAATTATAAACATGGAATATTACTGTTTGAGCCTCATATATATATATATATATATATATATATATATATATATATATATACATATATATATATATATATATATATATATATATATATATATATATATATATATATGATGGCTGTGATTTGATTTTGAACAATGACAATGCATAATTTATTCTCAAATATGGACACCGTGGATATAGAAAATCAATATCATCTACTAAGTGTTACAAGAAATAGGACTCAAAATAAACCTGTCCAAAATATAATTTAGAATTGAAATGAAAGCAATGGGGGTACCTACCCTGAATCCATCATAACAATTCAGTAATAGATTTAGTAAATACCAAACAGCTCAGTATATAAACAAGTTATACCAAATTTAGCATATGAAATAAAGAAATGGAACATATAAAAAGCTGCGCTAGATGTAGTTTCGCCCAACACCGCAAATTGCTACAAAACCAAATCCTTCATCTGTAAATCTTCTTAAATAGCGTCGTCAGATCAAGACTTTTATAATGATGCCAATCTCGTTCAGAAATATCTAAAATGTCACCAGAATGCAACCACTTTCTAGGATCAATGATTAAAAATGGCTTTAAGGGAGTGAAGCCTGTAGCTCTTAGAGAAGACCAAACTTCTTCGAACCTTGTGAACTGTTTTTGACAGAATTACAAAGAACTGTTCCAAATAACAGAAAGCACATCATTTAAAGGATTTCAACAACAACTAAAATGGATGTCACATACAACTCGAAGAGAAAATAATGACATAATGAAAATATTGACATTCCACACTACTTCAAATAAAATATTTAGTAAGGAAACTTTCATCACTACTGGAAAGAGTGATAACAGCTACTGGATTTGGCTAACCTATTTCCTTACAAAAAATGTTTTCATAGAAAGATTTTATAAATTTCAACCGCCAGTCGTACTGTCTGCTCGGTCAATGAATGCCGAATGTTTCCTTATAAGGAAACGGCTAATAATACCATTGCCGTTACAACTGCATTTTTGTCTAAACTTTTTTTTAAATGAAATGTCCTTTTAAGATATAGTGAATCATGTTTCTCCAGAAATTCCTTTTTATTGTTAACTATAAATTACCATAACTTCTTGGGAAGATAGTGGAGTGGTTTCGCGTTGCCATCGCTATGGTATTCTTTCTCCTAGACTGGTTGCCATTCAAGACTAGTGATCACAGTCTATCCTAATATTTTACAGCTAGGGAGGGTGGAGAAGATATGAATTCTTTCTTTTAACTTGGTTATTTGTTCGAAAATAAACGCAACAAATTCGGCCAAAAATCGAACACGACTTGTTGACTTTACGTTCTGCACATATAGCAGTTAAACTATCGTCATCGACCCCCACCCCTAACCCGCTCGCTCGCATCCGAGCATCGATATCCTCATCCTCTCACCTTATGCCCTTTCTCTCCCCTGGTGGCGGTGGTAGAGATGGCTGTGAATCAAAGAGAGTTTTAAGAAGGGCTGTTCGCGTGCATTTGATTTTGTGGGACAATTCTGCGCAACGTAGAAGCCACACCTGATCAGAAGCGCCTCCCTCGCGGCTCAAGGGGAATTGAGACAGGCGGTTATATCGGGCTGTCGAATGCTCTCTTGGTTACACTAGCCCGATTGGCGCTGCCCTCTTCTCTCGGTTTACCGGTTGATATCAGGACGATCTTTGCCTATTCCGCCATTTGGGGTCATCAAGGGTTGGTCGCATTCAGTCTGGGCTCTCCTCCTCGAACTTAACGCCATTGGAACTCAGACGAATTTTCTTTTGGGATCAATGGAACAAATAACTATTTACGCATTCTTATTAAACACACGCACACACAGATACATATGCATGTGTGTATATATATATATATATATATATATATATATATAGAGAGAGAGAGAGAGAGAGAGAGAGAGATAGTTTATGAAAAACTAGGTAATCCGTATGGGTAAACCTAAGGAGGATATAATCCAGAGAGCTCAATGTAAATCCAGAGCAAATAATTTAAATAAAAAATTAAAATATAAAGTAGGTTTGGAAGTAAAGTCTGATGATCCGCAGTCCTTTTAAAGGGCTGTGGTGAAATAATTTATTACGTGGAACCTTAAAGTGGTCTGTTTTTATTTAAAATATATATATATATATATATATATATATATATATATATATATATATATATATATATACATAATGTAATTAAATACTGATATAGTCTTCGAATGCAGGCATAAGTGGGTGTATGGGTGGACATGAGGATAGAGACATGTACGTGTGTATATATGTGTACGTGCAGATTAACGCATATGTGTATGTAGATATGCTGCATATTATGTATGTATATGCATGTATGTATATTTATATATATGTATGTGTGTATGTATATATGCATATGTGTGTGTGTGTATGTGTATATGTGTATACATATATGTGTGTAAATGTATATGTGCGTATGTACATGGATATGCAGGTGATTTTATGTGTATATATGTATATATGTAAGTATAAGTGTATGTGGAGATATGTATGTAGATATGTGGGTATGTGTTTCTCTGCAGGTGTATATGTGTAAATATGGGAATATACATATAGTTTTTGGTGTAGATGTGTGTGCAGGTGTATATAAGAACTCATAGGTATATAGTGAGATATAGGTATGTGAATATAGATAGGGGTTTAGGACATGTGTAGAAGTGTATATGAGTATGGATATATAAAAGATTATAAAAGAAGGACCTTATTTTCTACTAGTGACTTTTTATCCAAATCTCTCCTCTAATATTCTCCAATTGAAAGTGAGTTTTGGATAGCACGGAGGTAAAGTTTAAATTGGTAATTTAATTTAAATTGAAATATACTACCCCATTATTGATGATAAAATTATTTAAATTTGAATAACCGTTGATAATTGGGTACCTAAAAACAATCACGAGTTTATTTAATGAACAAAAATCAAACGAATATATGTCAACTTAACAATCAATACGATAAAAGTTTAGAAAAATAAAAAAGATCACTAAATATAAAATGGATTACTCTTTCAATGTACTGTCTATGAGTTTCTCTAATCGACTGTTTCATAGAAAATACCCAAAACTCCAACGAACTTCAAATTAAATTCTTCGTAGATTGTTTAGACATTTAGATTTACATCAAACCGTAACCTCCCAAATATACCCTTTAAAGTAACGCGAATTAACGGCGTCTAAGAATTTGAATGAAACCTGTCCTCGTGGAATGTAATTTATTAGGGTTGCTGTAGCTTCTTCCTTTAATGTCGGTCTCACCCCTTACCCATCGATATCTAGAGACATCTAGCCGACACACAGTGGGGTTAAGAATAAGGAATTGAAATGATACACCTAACTCACTCATATCTTATCTTCTCTCCCACCTTACTTCCTCACTTCGTTAATTTTACATATGCTTGATGAGGTCCGTCAAAAACGTGTGAATTTCTTTTCATTTTTCATTTCAACCTTTGTAAGTAAAGTCTGATGATCCAGAGCCCTGTTAAAGGGGTTGTGGTGAAATAACTTATTACATGGAACCTTAAAGTGATCTGTTTTTATTCAAACATATCTGCTCTGAATTTTACATTGAGCTCTCTGGATATCATCCTCCTTGGGTCTACCTATGCGGATTACCTAGTTTTGCATAAACTATATATATATATATATATATATATATATATATGATTGGTTTGTAGGTTTAACAGCATATCAACAATTGTTTTTATCATATTTGCGTCGAACTCCCTATGGTTGATCGGAACTCCATTGACAATTCCTTTCCATATTGTTCGATCCTGTATTGCTGTCCTCAAATCCCCAATGTCCAGCCCTGAATCCCGAGCTGTGGTGTCTGGGAAAGTCAATTTTTGTGAGAAGACACTTCTGGAAGGATGCCAAACAAGTAAAGATGCGACAGTTTCCCAGCCCGCTCGATGGCAGTGGACGGCAATCAGTAATTGTTTTTGTTTGAGTTTAATAGAGATTAGTCTCCGTAAATTGTGCTAATCATTGCATGGGTTCTCCAAATAATGTTCTAGATTTTTCTAAGTAGATTTGAATATGTTCCATTCAGTCGTCTTTGAAGACGAACAGATAATGTCTAATTTTCTGATCCATCCACAAGCATCCAGCTAGTCTCATTTGGAAATCTTTTACCCACTCTTCATTTTCGTATACTGAAAGACCAGTACTTTGATAGGAGCGTTAATGTCTTCATAAGAAATTGTCATTTTTAAGCCACAGAATGGGATAGTAAGACAAATTCAATTTTAAAAGAATGAAACTCTCTTGGAATGAAAATGGTAATATTAACCGTTTCAATTCGACATTCAGTGATGTTGTCAGTTGAAATTTATAAAATCTATCTATTGAAAAAATAATCTCAGAAATACAAGTTTCTCAAGTCCGCCAATTGTTATCGCTCTGATGAGGGATTCCCCTCTAATTTTTTGTTCGAAGTAGTGTGGAAAGTCAACATCTTAATTATACCAATATTTTCTCTTCGATTTACGTGTGCTATCCATTTTAGTTGTTGCCGCTTTTGAAATCCCTTAAACGCTGTACTTTCTGTTATCTGGTACAGTTCTTTGTTTCGTCCTGGGAATGACGATAAACTCCATCCGGCAGAAAGGCCTATGATCCGGTAGTTTTAAGGAACGTAGAACCGCCCCTTAATTGCTGTTATTCCAAGGTCCACTTTGACTCGGGGTGGTAGCACCTGTTAGGGCCCCAGCTATGGGCAAATAGTGAACCAAAACGTATATAGTATGAAAGTATATTTTTGTAGTAAGAATAACGGCAAAAAACAAAAAATACCACCAATACATTATTGGAAAAGTAAGAAAAAAATTACCGCGAATAAATTTGAGAAAAAAAAATTACCAAAGCTTCCCCCAAAATTTAATTTCGACATTAAATGACCCATAATGAAAGACCAGAAACCAGTTGTTTGTTTGTGATTCTGTATAGTCAGTCAACGAGGTTCGAAGAAGAATGACCCTCACTAAAACCTACAGGCTTTATTTGCTTGAAGCCATTTTTTATTATCGATCTGAGAAAGCGGTTCTATACAACTGACATTTTAGATATTTCTGAACGAGCATGGTGCCAGCCATGACATTCATATTAAAGTCTCGAGCTAACGACGTAATTTAAGAAGATGACTCGCGTTTTCGTTTTGTATCCATTTAATGAATAACATTTTAATGAAAGTCTCGGCCTGACGAGACTATTTAAGGAAATGACACGAGTTTTTAGATTTTCTAACAACTTTCATTGATCCTAGAAAGCGGTTGTATACGGGTGACATTTTAAATATTTCTAAACGCATTTAGAACCATGCACAGAATTGATATAAAACTCGATCTAAGGACGCTATTTAAGAACATGACTTTACATATTAAGTTTTTGTAGCAACTTGCAATATTGGTCAAAATTATCCCTAGCGCAGCTTATTGTGTGTTCAGTTTCATTACAACCTATACTAAATATGTTATAACCGGTTCATAAAGTATGGTATTCTTTTACAGTAAGGTTCACCTTGTACAATGCCCGGGGGCCACTCGTGGTAGAGTGTTACGTTAAGGGGTAGTTTATATGGATAGAAGTGGAAGATAACTGTTGAGTCTAGACTTGAACAGGTTAAGATTGTAGTGATCAGGGAAATATCCTTTTCAGTTTTGTCTGTTCCATAGGGCAGTGGTTCGCGGGAAGAAGCTGTTTTAAATTTCTTTTAGTATTTAATTTAATATCTTGATTTTTATCAAGCAAAGTACGAACTATCTAGAAATGGCTCACGTGGCTAGCAGATATGAAAATAGCCTTCATAAAAAAATAAAAGTGAATAAAATATTGTTTAAAGTCAGTCAGGCAGTCAGACAAAAACAGAATTATGTTCACAGGTACAGGTTTTATGATCTTTGTATACTTCAGATTATTCGAATACAATTATGAATACGTGTTTGTTTGTTCAAAATTTATTGCGTATAGAAATACAACAATGAATATGTGTGTGTGTTCTCGTGTAAGAAACTACAAAATAAAATCTAAATTCCATTGGCATTCCTTTTTTTATTGAATTTGAAAATAAATCAAATTGTTTCATAAACCTACGTCGATAAAAACAGTTTGGTCACCGGCCATTAAAGGTAGTAATGACATTCGCCAAGAAAAAAAATATATCATATTCCAGGTACAGATTGGGACAAGATTAGAATTTGGCTGCTACATATGAAATGAGGAAATGTATAAAACGCTTATGAATTGTTAAATAAATAATTACTTCTTCCTTATTGAAGAAAAGCTGATCTTGAAAAATTTCAGTTGTCTGTTTTGATTAGTCTTACTCTTATGTCCATCGTCTTTTCATGTTGAATTAAATATAGTCTAATGTTATGTTTTATGAATATGTCTTGAAGATGGTCTACTAGACCGAAACGTCCGACGTTGACATTATATTAACATTAAAACAGCATAATTGCATATTAGGATTTTTGTTTGTTTTTTCCGTATATTTTTCTTCATATATATATATATATATATATATATATATATATATATATATCAGGTAAATAGGTAGGGGGGGGCAAAATTTCATAATTCAGGTTTGCAGCTGTTGAACAGTTAATTGAGAAGCGTTCGGCCGTGAGGTATTGTGCAGCAAAATTGGGCCATGTCTTTTTACAATTCTAGATGTTTCCTTTTCAGTTTCTCGTACATATACTCAATTTCTCCACAAGAAGAGGTTGATGTCATTATTTTCCCATAAGGCACCTCTGACGTGGCTCTAACAGCTCAGTGGGGGAGGGGAACAACTGTCTAGTCACATTCAATGTCTCGGGAATCGAACTAGTCACATTCCACTATCTCAGAGCGGACTCGGAACCAATCGCGATGAACGGATCTTCTCCGAAGAAGACCCCTTGAGTGCTTATTAGGATTGAAACTCAAACCAGACCTTAAATGGAACTCGTACATGCGAACCTTTGCCGCAGATACTGAGAAAATGGTCGGTTCTCTAGCAAGTACCTGACTCCTCCTGCTTTATCTCTAGCTTTACAAGAGACAGGTCAGGCCTAAAATATAGAAATATTTTAGGCCTGTTCAGTCTCTTGCCATATATGAACAGGCATTGCCCAGTCTTCGCTTTCCACTCTCGATAGCGTTCAAACATGTCACCCCGTCCTTGTGAGAGACAAATTATTTTTCACACTACTCCCCTTTCTCATAGACGAGACGTCACAAGCCTTTGGCTGCTTTATTGCTATTTCCTTGGAATGTATTCAGATGGACAGCACTCCTTCGTACCACAAGTCCTGGCTTTCACAGATAGGAGCTACCATGCCACGTACATTGTAGCGAAGCAACCTCATTCCCTTCGTATCTCCTTGGTGAGATGTAAGTTCCATTCGAGCGCCATCTTCCCACGAAGCACTACTTTTTGGAATCGATTC
This sequence comes from Acanthosepion lycidas, assembly GCA_963932145.1. Taxonomy (NCBI): domain Eukaryota; kingdom Metazoa; phylum Mollusca; class Cephalopoda; order Sepiida; family Sepiidae; genus Acanthosepion; species Acanthosepion lycidas. Next base: position 112,119,953 of record OZ010580.1, on the reverse strand, counting down.
CTAAGAGGATGTTTTCTCCATCACTACAATCCTAATCTGTTCGTCCAAAAGATAACTGTTAACTTCTATACATATCCGCAGAAGCCGTGGCTTTTGCTCAGTGGCTCTCTATCACGAGTGCCTCTTTGGCCTTGAACACGGTGAGAATCACTGTAAAAAGAACTACCTTACGAGCTTAATAAGAGAAGGAGGAGCGAAAGGGATATGAAACGATAGATATGCTTAGAGCTACAAAGAATAAGAGCCAACATTGTCATGTCCTGAAGAGAAACTACACATAATAAAAGTATACCTTAAAGTTTTATTCTATTTTGACCACCACGGATCTCGAAAACCAGTCAGTTTCTCAAAAGTACAGTAATAAACACCGAGATATGTATCGAAGTAAAAATAAGTCATTAATACAAGATTAAAAATTTCAAACCCTCCCTGTAACGTTGCTTATTGATATACAACTCACTCGCACGGGTTAACAAACTCTCGAATAGGTTAGATCTTGACTAGGTGTCTCATATCTTTCGCTTTGTGCCAAATAAATTAAGGCATAGCTAAAATCTACATAAGTATGGGAGTGCTGTAATGGTAACTGTGTGGAACGAGAAATCGGAGAGAAGAGTTCAAATCCAAACTGAGTGCATTACCTTTCACTTTCGCTTAAACGCCCTTGGGAAAACTTTGAATTTATCTCTACTTCTCCATCTAGCCATAGCTTAAATAGCAAAATAAACTGGACTGTTCCAACTTGATTGGCAACCAGGTTAGGAAAAGAAAGACTTTGAATTTTCATCTACGGTTGAATGGAACTGGTTAGCACGGAAACAGGGGATCGTCTAAGGGAACAAATCCCCTGACAGAAGAAACAGTTATTTACGCTATTTACATTCGGATTACTGCCCTCATCTTTGTTGCTGTTATCGCAATGTTTCGACCGCTGTGTCCTCCAGCCTTTATCAGAATTATATCAATCTGGGTAACCGACAGGGAATTCCGAACTGAACTCTTTATTTAATCTATGAGAGCAGACTGTTCTCATTCCACTCCTCATGTCTAGGGATATATTGTCTAGTTTTTATTTTTAGGAACTGTGGGGCAATATCTGGTCTAGTTCTTATTTTAGGTTTTACTGGACAGTATTTCGTCCAGATGTTATATGTAGAACCTAAGAGTCAATACATCGTCTAGTTCTTACGTTTAGAACCTGCGGGACAATATCTCGTCTAAATCTTATTTTCGGACTTGCGGGGCAATATATAGCTTGGATTTTATGTTTAGGACCTGCAGAACAATATCTCGTCTGGATCTTATGTTTAGGACCTACGAGACAGTATCGTTTGGTTATATTGTTTAGTTCTTATGTTTAAGACCTGCGGGACAATACCTCGTCTAGATATTATTGTAGGTCTTGCGTGACAATATCCTGTATGGTTCTTATGTTTAGGACCTGCGGAACAATATCTTGTTTATGTCTTATATTTAGGACCTGCAGGACAATATATTGTTTAGTTATTATGTTTACGACTAGCAGGACAATACCTCGTCTAGATCTTATGTTTAGGAACTGCGAGACAGTATGTCGTTTAGTTCTTATCTTTAAGACCTGCGGGACAATACCTCGTCTAGATATTATTGTAGGTCTTGCGTGACAATATCCTGTATGGTTCTTATCTTTAAGACCTGCGGGACAATATCTCGTCTAGATATTATTTTAGGTCTTGCGTGACAATATTTTTGTCTGGTTCTTATGTTTAGGGCCTGCAGGACAATATCTCGTCTACATCTTATGTTTAGGACCCGCGAGACCGTATATTGTTTAGTTCTTATGTTTAGGACCCGAGGGACAATATCTCGTCTATATCTTATTATTAGGACCTACAAGACAATAGTCTAGTACATTAAAGCATTGGTTCGTGAATTTGATGACTTAGTAATTGTGAGTTCAATCTCTGCGCTGGATAGTGTGTACTTTGACTCACAGGAAACGAGACGTGCAATAACTGAGCAATTCTAATAAATTTCTAAGGGTACAATGGCCGAAACATTGTGACAGCAACAACAAAGATGAGGACAATAGTCCGAATGTAAATAATGTAAGTCATCGTCCCACCGGTTATTCCGAGAGAACAAACAATCTTTCAAAAGAAATCTACAGCAAGATCATAAGCGGGTCAACTTTCGTTTGCCAATAGACAAAGACTCGACTGTAACGTTGTTGTAAAAAGAAGATATTTATAAAAGTCATTTATTGAAAAACATTAAAAGAAGAATATGATTATCGCATTGTGTTTTATAGAACGGTGTCTCAGCTTACCTTTCGAGTATTGTAAAATACTTGATAACCCTTTGCTATAAATAACTTTCTACTTATATTATAAAAGCATCCCTGGCGTTATTTTCAAAATAGAGCGGCTTTTTCGTGCCTTTCCTTCTCATTGTTTCACTTCAAATGTAGCTTGCTCGTGGTTATCAGCTCTCGATTCGTTTCTTATTGTCTACGTCACCTTTTCTTCCCGTGAGAAGATTCTCAGCCATTGAAATGTCTGTCTATTTTATTTTTTGCTTCATGATCAATTACAAGTAGTGTTTGAATTTGAAATTCCACAACTAAACGTGTATAGTTGTTTGAAGAACGAGATACTTCTGAGAAGCAAAATGGAGGCTGGTTCAAAAGAAGCGAAGTGGTCAAAAGTAGGCGGATTGACCAAGATCACAGTCAGTGAAAAAAACAAAGAAAAAAGAAGCAAAGCAAATGAGCAATCTGAAGAAAAGTAAATGTTGATATTCAACAGATATTTTAGGTCGAAGTAGCGTCATTTATATGCACAATGTTATTGCACTTAGCTCTTTATTGCTTAAGCAACCAATCAATGTATGGCATCGCTTATAAAACGTTGAGAAAAAGTCAGAAGAAACGAAAATGCGTTGCACATCAACGTAAACTCGGTCAGTTTTTAAAAACTTACTTGTCTCAGTCGATAGAATCGACAATTTTGTTTAGGTGAGATGAAAAATATCAACCCGTATCAGTTTATTTAAGATTGAAATCTTGATTGAATTGGTAAACATTGGTCTAGTTAACACTTGAGTCAAAAGAGCAACATTGAACTAGATAATACTTGAACCAAAAGGTAAGAATTAGACGAGTCTATATTTGAGTCAAAAGGCAAACATTGGTCTAGTTAAGACTTTCATCAAAAGGGAAACGAGTCAAAAAGTAAATTTAGGTGATATTCGAATTACAAGATAAAAAATGGTTCTTTTTCTGCATGAAGATAAACAATGTTTTAGTTTATACCTAGGAACTTGTGAACATCTTCCATTGCGACTGTTTGAAACGGACTGGATTAAAAGGCCCGGATGTATTACTAAGGTTATGCCCTCTTTTTTTTTTAATCGAAACCTGTCACTATATTGAATCCACTTGGCTGTGCTGCATGTACCCAATATGACCATAACAGTTTAGGTTTCATGATGGGTGTATTGGGCGTCATATTTCTACTTTCAACGTGCATTTGTTGGCGTGCTGCTTTCACGCTTAATATTAATGGACAATTTCTTGCACACAAACCAGAAATTGTCGAAGAGAAGGATTCAAGCGAATCACCGAATCCCAACCAGAAGATAGGATTTAATCACCATGATGAAAGAAAAGAAAATATGCCACATCTACTGTTTTTCTAGATCCTATTGTGAAATTGAAAGAAAATGAAATCCTAGAAAAATATCTTGACTTCCGTCTGAATTTCTGGGATGAGACTTTATCCTCATATGCCTCTATTTACATTCGGACTGTTGTCCTCATCTTTGTTGTTGTTATCACAACGTTTTGGGCGTTGTGGTCTCCGTATATCGATAGGGTTAACCTACAATTACTTCCGAATTGAACACCATATTTAATCTACGAGTCTAGACTGTTCTCGTTCCACTGCCCATGTCTCGGGATATCTCGTCTAGTTCTTATTTTTAGTACTGTTCAGTTATTGCTCGCCCCGTTTCTAATGAGTCCAAGTATACACGTTGCCTGGACCAAGGATTGAACTCACAAAATTCACGAACCAGCGCTTTAATCCACTAGGCTATTGTCCTGTAGGACAATTCTGTTGAAAATTAGAACCATAACCCTAACCTGCTGATGGATAATCTGTAGATTACTCAGATCGATATACATCTGATGAAGGTCGGACAACACAACGGCCGAAACGTTGTAATAACAGCAACAAAACGAGGACAATAGTCCGAAAGTAAATAGTGTAAATAAAAATATATGAACTTGGAAGAAAAGTAACTCAATATGAATTTGACAGTACTACCCGCCGTTATTGGACCACCTGGAATAATCGCGGAGGGTTTTGTAAAAAGGTTGGGAGAGCTAGAAAGTCGACGAAGATTAGAGGACATTATGACGAGTTCAAGACTGGATTCAGTTTGAAACCTGTCTGCTGAAAGTGTTGGTCTACTGAGTAGACTTGTCACTTGACCGCCAATGAAAGCCGCGACGACTTTGGTGGGAAAAAAAGTAAACAATATCGAGCTCTCTTATGTCTGCAGTCGAGAAACGAACCGTTTTCTTATTGTAGCCCTGAACGAAAGTGTCAGAACCAATTATGTCAATGTAAAAATAGAGAGAAGACATAAAAGAATATCTAGAGGAAACGCATAAAAGCATAAACTCATTCTTTGTGGAGAAACCACATAATGAATGAATGTAACAAGCTTACCAAAGATAATATAAAAGCAGACATGACAGGAGAAACACAATGCTAGACTGAGACTTTGCAATCCGGATTGACCACTAAGAGAAAAAGACCATATTTGGTTGCTATATAAAAAAAAAAAAAAAAAAAAAAAAAAAAAAAAAGAAAATAAAATCTGTCACGTCATACACGAAACTGCTCCGGTAGCTTGGAGCCGTTAAAAAAAAAAAATATCTAGTCCTACATGCAAGCTACTAGTAGCCGGATGGCGGGTCGCCGAAGGCAACACCGGCGGTCCTCTGGTGGAAGCCATCGGCAAGACACATGCGGGCCACCGGTAGGTCTCTAGCGGCCCGGCAGTGGTAACATTACCAAGAGGAATACGCCGGCGGTTCGGCAGCTTTCCACCAGCGAGAAAACTCTACTGGCATGCAACCCAGTGGCTGATTGGTTGCTTGCGTGTAGAGAGGACTTCACCTGAGAAGGAAAAAAAAAAAAAAAAAAAGAATATGTGGCACCAGATATTCAAGATGTTGCCAACGGAATCGAATAAACTAAACAGATATTCAAAAACTGAGAACGATGAATGGCTCTTGAGTTTCCAGGAAAGAGTAGTTGTTTTATAACCGATATATATATATATATATATATATATATATATATATATATATATATATATATATATATATATTGTTTATAGAGATACAATCTCCGATTCGACAAATAAATTCATAAAGAACATTAGTCATATGTATATATATATATATATATATATATATATACGTTGCTCAATGTATATTTTAAATCAATTAATTTATAATATATATATATATATTCCCAGATCAATTCTGTGGACAAGACAGATTGGTATAAAATGACAATTGGAATAAAGATCTTAGATTTTGCCGACGCGTTTCGTCTTCCGACTTTTTCAAGGCAAAAATGAAATCGAAAGAGATTTTTTTTTCCATGTTCATTGTCATTTTATACCAATCTGTCTTGTCCACAGAATTGATCTGGGAATTTAACTATATTGTTGACATGAAAAAAAAAATATCTTACTATAAAGGTAATTTATATTTTTCGAATTGTCATTTCATATATATATATATATATATATATATATATATATAATTATTTTTATTTAAAAAAAATAAATCGTTAGAAAATCAATTGACCAAAATCGCCTGAAGATACCGAAAGGTTGAAACCAAGGTAGCAGAATCGGCTGATTTCCTAATTTTCTATACTTAAAAGCTCTACTGTTAAATTTTTATCTTTTTACATGTGTATTGAGAAGTTTTTAATACTACTGTCTCCTGGTCTAATTCAACTCTGACCATTAGCTTCTTCATTATTATGATACATACATATATATATATATATATATATATATATATATATATATATATATATATATATATATATATATATATATATATATATATATATATACATACATATATATATATATATATATATATATACATATATATATATATATATACATACATATATATATATATATATATATATATATATATATATATATATATATATATATATATATATATATATATATATATCCGGGAATTTGAGAGGGTTAAAATAAAGTAAATATTCATATCTCTAGATTATTCAACCAAACATGCTATATATATATATATATATATATATATATATATATATATATATAGTAAAATTATGCAAATATTGATGCCCCAAAATTGTACGTATTCTTGCGTTGTCTTAAAGCAGAGAAACATATTTGGGGTAATCCACTGTACACGCTGCCACTTCCGTGCAATAGGTAAAGTGTATGTGTTATCTAAATTTATTCTTAACTGCTGCATATGATTGATAATTATGCTAAGATATTTGTCTTTACCATCGGTTCCCAAAAACGAAAATTGCTTACGATTCAGCCTAATATACGGGTGTCGGTTGGAAAGTTCATAGTCTGACCAAGATATAAATGTAAGCTGGTAGATTAAGAAACATGCGAATGTGCCCGACCACTGTTTTATTCTGGTACACTTGAATGTTTTTTAATCTACCAACTGGTGTGTCTACTTACATTCATATATTGGTGCCCTTGTGAACTTTTCAGCTAACTCTTGTATATTACTTCAATGAATTGCGTCATCAGCTCAGTCAAGTTTGATAGAGAATAGTGGACTGTTCTACAAATGGTGATAATCTGTCAACTGATGTGATTATCAAAGTTTGCTTTGCATTTCCTATCATCTTCGTCTTCTCATGTTCTATGTCCCTTCAAGATGTGGGTGATAATGGTTCTCCTCGAATTCCTTTCTTTAAAGATCTAAGTAATGTTTCTCTCTTTGCTGCCCCCACAATACCTACTCTGCTATCCATCTATACAATCTCATTATCTATGTTACATGATGATTAACTCAGACCCACTTGCCTTTAGTATGTCTTGCGAATTTTAAATTCAACAAGTCTTTTTTTATTATTATGTATCCCTACGATAACAGAAGTTAAGTAAAGGCGCACCTTGTCACTATCTAGATGGTTGACCGCTTGGGAATAACATATGCTGTAAGCTTGAATGTGCGGCTGGAGTAAATGATAACGTCTCGGAATTGGACATTGCAGAGCCGGGTTACGATTTCTGGGCCTGTTATATTCATTTACGCGCAAAGTACCTTTGGGAAACGTATGAATCCAGCACTTCTACTAATTAACTCATAGCTGGGATGTACCCAGCTATGAGTTAATTAGTAGAACTTTTATCGGTAAATCATTATCATCTTCAAAACATTTCTTACAAACTAAAAATGTGTCCTGACTTTATATAAACTACAAAGGGTTGAAAAGCCATAAAAAATCAATCAATAAATAAATTACCGTATTTGGCGGCGTATAAGACGTACGGGTGTATAAGACGCGCCCCAATTTCAGTAGGGCAAATCAAGAAAAAATTAGTAAAATCAGTAAACCTACATCAGGCATAAAACACACAGGGGAATTTTAAAATATATTTTTAGTACAAAAAGTGCGTCTTATATGCCGTCAAATAAAGTATAAATCTTCAACTATTTCCCTTTCTAATTTTGAATACTAATGTCTTTTTTGTTCCTATTTTCACTAAGAGTCCCGTCCGTGATATTCCCAGCATCTTTCTGTAGAGCCGCATCTCTGTTGTCTCAGGTTTTCTCTTCATCTGTGAGGAAATTGTCCTGCTTTTATTGTCTTATAGAAGCATTGATATTAGATAACAGTTCAGCACTTTTTTGATACTCTCTTTAGCTTTTGGGAGTCGCTATTCCGTTGTACCTGACTCACATGTTCTTTAGATATATGAAAAATAATATTATATACAAATTCAAAATATTATGGATTATTTTAATATACTTTCTGCTTATACACTAGGCACTATTTATAATAAATACTATTTAAAACATTTACCAGCCTGAATGACACATATCTTCTATGAGATTTATCGGACATTCAGGCCAGTAAATGTTGTTAATACTGTTTATTATAAACAAATCATGTACTTAAATATTTTTGTCAATATAAATAACAATAAAACAATATATTTAACAATAAAATATATTAAAACAATTGTTGGAATAAATATACTACGATAAGTAAACAGAAGAAGGAAAACGAAAGGTTATAATCTACAATAGAAATTAATCTGGATCAACGTATTTCAACAGATATTTATTTTTAGGTCTACATGTGACCATCAATTCACTTCTCTTTTTTAATATATTAGAATTATTTAAGTGTTTTTAAGCTTTTAAGATTTTTCTACAAGGCATAAATTAAATAAAAAATTTAAAATAAACGGGGATTAATCTTTTTTTTTAAATTTTGTATTAAAATAAACACCCCTATATATATATATATATATATATATATATATATATATATATATATATATCTAAACAAAAAATATATTAAAATAGTTGTCGTACTTAGTCCATTTCAAATTATATATTGGATTATACAAAACAAAAGTAATTAAGATCCTCAAATAATTTTTCTAGTTCCCTGTCTTAACAAATTCGATATTTATTTGAATTAAGCATAAAAAAACAACGATGCTGCCGGTAGTACATCGAGGAAAAATGATCTAATTTTTAATAGAATAATTTACAATATTTTAAAATCTTTTCAAATTCAGTTTCAATGGTGTAACTCTTATAAAATATTGTTATTAAGTCAAACTATATTTACTAAAGATATATGGTAATGCTAATTACAATCTGACATCCCTGAATATCTTTAAAAGTATTAATTGTTTTTGCATGTGTAAAAACCTGCCGAATTTTATTGATACCATCAAACATACATGATATTATCAGATAATAAAAGTAACAATTATATTAAATTTAGAGTTAAAATTCAATAAAATATTAGATTACGGAGAATATTTTCTTAAATTGTTAAGATTATCGCGTACTTAAAAGTCGTCAATTATATTTTAAGATTAAAGCTCCCAGAGAAGGAAATTAGATAAAAATCTATCTGTCACCGAGCTGTCACGAAGCAGTTAACAAGATTTCAGCATAAATAAACAAACTACCGTCGTGTTAAAAAAAATAATTTTCTGTGATATTTTAAACTTTAAAAAATGACAGTTATTTCAAATCAGATTAATTATACTTCAAATAAGTTAATATTCCTCAAATAAAGTTTCAGAAAAGTATATTTTATCTTTGGAAGATTTTTTTTAATAAAGAGAATTAAATTTTTATCATTGCTAAAAATGGCGTTAAATTTAAAAAAAAAATAGAAATTTCAAAACAAGGACTCGTTCCAATCAATCTAAATTAGCTTTGAAATACTGCAAAGTATATTGTTTTTTGAAAATATTAAATTTAATGACAAAGCTTTCAAATTAAAAGTGAAAAAAAGCTTCAAGAAATTTTTTTCATTATTAGAAATTTATTTTAATCATTACATATTGCCTTTTTGGAGAGGTACCTATATTACACACACACACACACACACACACACAGATATATATATATATATATATATGTGTGTGTGTGTGTGTAATATAGGTACCTCTCCAAAAACGTCGTGAATAGGACAATAAAGATGAGGACAAAAGTCGAAACAATGAAAATACTATATATATATATATATATATATATAGTATTTTCATTTCAATATATATATATATAGTATTTTCATTTCAATGAAAATACTATATATATATATATATATATATATATATATATATATAGTATTTTCATTTCAATATATATATATATATAGTATTTTCATTTCAATGAAAATACTATATATATATATATATATATATATATATATATATATATATATATATATATATATATAGTATTTTCATTTCAATGAAAATACTATATGTATATATATATATATATATATATATATATACATATATATATATATAGTATTTTCATTGTTTCGACTATTGTCCTCATCTTTATTGTCCCATTCACGACGTTTCTGCCATTTTACGGTCAAGCCTTCTTCATGTAATACACGTTGGAAGTTCGAATCGAAGCCTTTATTTCGTCCACCGTAGTAGACTGTTCTAGCTCCACGTACTATGAATTTTCTGGATATCTCAGTTTCAATTATCTCCCTTTCGTCGCTTTTTCTTTTACTTTTTATTGCTATTGTATTTAAATATCCCATAATGCACCAGTATTAGTTTTGTCAAAGAAACAAAGAAACAAAATGGATGTATGCTCTATAATCATGGACGTAAATTTACCATAATGTTTTCCGAAATTCGTTCACTTTAAATTCATTTTCGCCTTAATAAATTATGTTCGCTTTTAATCTAAAACACGTTCTTATAGTCAAAATTAGAATCATTAAATAACGACTAATACGTTTTGGGCTTAGATTTTCTTTTATATAGATTTTGTTGCCCTAACGTTCTTGGTTGACATGAAATGGAAAGACTATATTGAATCCATTGCTAGGTCAGCTGCTAAGAAAAGTTAGTTCACTGTGTCGTGCTAGACAATTTTTCTCTCCAGAATCTATCTTGCATATCTATATATCTACCATTTGTTCATGCTTAAAATATTGCTGCCACATATGGTTAGCTGCCCCTGCTATTTACTTTGAGCTCCTTCATAAAACCCAAAGAAAAATCAGCAATATTATTGGTCTTGATCAAGGCGGCTCCGCTTCAGTCACTTTCCCGCTGCTGTAAGGTTGCTTCTCTCTGTGTTTTATATATAAATACTTTCATTGTAGTTGTTCGGATGAGCTCTTCGCTGTGGTACCTAGACTTTATGATTTTAAGCGCAGTACTAGACTGGCGTCGAAATTTCATTAATTTAAAATTGTGCTGGTTAAGATGTAGCAGTAAATTCTCTGTTAACAGTTTTTTTTTCTTGCACTTGTCGCTTGTGGAACTTCCTTCCAGCTCCATACTTTCGAGACAACTTTAATCTGCAAAAATTTAAATGCAATGCTAATCGCTATCTACTGTCCTCCTGATTACTGTTTCCCCTTCTCGCTCATTATTAATGTTTCTGTTCCTAATTCTTCCACGCCCTATAGCCCCTAGGTGTCTTAGTGGCTTTACTGCCTTGCATAGGGTGAAACCGATTTAAAAAAAACAATTCGTAGATATTTCACTTTGATAAAACTAAGTACATCATACCACCAAGAAAGTCATTAACGCAAAAATTGAAAAGAACTTATCTAGACTTATTTAAAATAAGTTACAACTACTTTTAAAAAATAATAATTTCACCCTAAGCAAAGCAACAAAGCCACTAAGACGTAAGGGGTTACTGGATGTGGGGGAATATGAAAAAAAAAGAAAACATTATTCAGGAAAGTGAACAATAAAAGAACAGAAATTAAAAAAAAACTGAAAATAATGAGTTTTACATTTCAATTTTTGAAGATCAAAGTTGACTAGGGAGCAAGTAACCGGAAGAGAGTTTAGAAAGCGAGAAGTGAAAGAGAAAACTCGGTTAGTATAGAATTTATAGTTGCATCTTGCCATTTCAACTGTAAAATTACCGCCAATCTAGTACTAGTACTACTTGAATTCAAGTCTAGATTGCATAGAGGAAAGTATATCAGAACAATTGGAAAAGTGATTGAAGCCAAGATACCAGGTCAGGACCGATAATACTGCAGATGCGTCTTTGTATTTTATCAAGAATCTCTAAATACATAGCAGAAGCACCAGTTATCACAACAATATTCAATGCCTGAACGAATGATAGACTTATAAATGTTTAAGAGAAACTTCTCGTGCTAGACACCTTTTTCTAGCCAGAATCTGTCTTAAAAATTTATAAGTCTATCATTCGTTCTGGCATTGAATATTGTTGTGACAACTGGTGCTTCTGCTATGTATTTAGGGATTCTGTTTTATTCTTGGGGTTATTTTAATTTTTATTTATTAAATCTTATAATGTTTTTGAAGTTAAACTTCTCGTGCTAGACAATTTTTTCTAGCCAGAATCTAACTTCAAAAACATTTATAATGTTTTTGAAGTTTTAAATAAAAATTAAAATAACCCCAAGAATAAAACAGAAATTTACAAAATAGACCAAGAATTGTACAGTGTAACCCGGATATAAGAGAGTTGCCGGGCCCGGAGAATAAGTCTCTTATATCCGGGTTTCTCTTATATCCGGGTTTGGTCTATTTTATATACATTAACACAGGCTCTAATTTAGGACCAGAGAACATTTCTCTTATATCCGGGTTTCTCTTGTATCCGGGTTACACTATATCAAGAAATAGATGGGGGGAAATTATCCTGTATTTCTTTACCCCCTTCTCTATATAACACTGACTCCATCGATAATATTATTTTCAATCTGAAGATTAATGACGATTTTATTGAATGAATGTACTCTTTACTATTTCAGTTTATTATTGTGCAATTTTGATAAATATATCTGTTAAAATGAGATGTCAGAGTTATTTTCATTTTTGCGTAATTTAGACGACACATTATCCATCGCACCCTGTACATAGTCGCAAATATGAATTAATGTTTGTGTTTTAGCTTTTTAATGTTTGTATAAACAATCGAAAACGACAGTGTCTGCCGTTTCTGAATCGTCTCGCTGCCAGCTCTACTCTGCAATGATCATTAATATCGTCCATAGACAATCATTACCTATTCGTTTGCATGTATCATGGCCTCTGCCGGAAGAACTAGAATCCATTGAACCGTTCTTCACTTTGATAAGAACTTCTTTTTTTTTAATGTAGCCGCCGGATTCTTTGCAATTTATTGAGAATATCACTTCGTTAGATTTTTTTTTTTCACTTTTTTAACCTTTTTCTTTCCAACTTCCTTTTCATTTCTTTCCTGCTTTCTTTGCCCTGTTTCTTTCTTTCCTTCTCCCATTTTCCTTTTCTCTTTCTTTCTTTCTCATAGAAAAATATTGAGCTTTCTTGGAGATTTCTCTATTGGTATAATTTAAGTAAAGCCATAAATATTCTTTTTTGAATAAATATATTACAATTTGTTTATTGTGTTATCTTAATCGCCGATTAGCATATAAAGAAAGGAAGAATGAAAAAAAAAAAAACATTAATCTGGAAAATTTCGACTTTGACATGTTCCGCAGATGGAACGGCGTCATCTCGAAAATAATTTTACTTCACAGCAAACAAAATCTTCATTAGCGAGAGAAAACGTGATTCACGTTAAATGCCTGAACGTATATTAATCATAGGGGATTAAACCCGGTCGTATAATAATCGTAGAGAATTAAGCCGGGTCTTAAGTAAATCATAGGGAATTAACACCGGTCGTATATTAATCGTAAGGGATTGAGTCTGGTCGTATATTAATCTTAGGGGAATAAACCTGGTCGTAAATTAATCATATGGGATTAATCCCGGTCGTATATTAATCGTATGGGGTTAAGCCCAGTCGTATATTAATCGTAGGAAATTAAACCCGGTCGTAAATGTATCTTAAGGAGTAAGCCCGGTCGTATATTAATCGTACAGGATTAATACTGGTTGCATATTAATCGTACGGGATTAACAATGGTCGTATATTAATCGTACGGGATTAACAATGGTCGTATATTAATCGTACAGGATTAACAATATTCGTGTATTAATCGTAGGGTAATTAATCCCGCTCGTAAATGAATCATAGGGATTAAATCTGGTTACATCACGAATGCAATTGAGAATTCCATAGAAGCAACGACAAAGTCTTGAAGAAAATAGAAAAAAAAACGTTTTGCTCAGAATGAGGAAGAGTCAGGTAAAATTCCTTGGACACATAATGAGGAATGTGGGGAATTGGAAAATTAACCCTCATCATAAGGCATATTGATGATAAGAGAGATGGGGGGGAGGCAGCGAGCCATCTACATTATGAACTTGTGCGAATGGATGGCGGAACGTGAGCCTTAGCAAAAGGGCCACAAAAATAGAAAGTTTCAGAGAGCAATTATCATCCTTCTTTTGTTGTTTTGGTTGGTAATATGAAATTTACTAGAGCTAGGTAAGGTAGATTAGTGGCAAGTTAGTCTTCGAGATAATATGGTGTATTGAGCCAATGTATAGGTTATTGATTTTTTTTGTGTATACACGTATATAATACAAGCATAATTAATTAATAACAATGGCGAGCTACTCTGATCCGAATACAATTGTCCTCTAGGATGGCGAGCTAATCAGTGCTCTAGATTAATACCTGTAGTAAACTATTCAGGCATCTATGTTTCTTCAGCAGACACACAGAGCCAACCAGTAGTTTATACTGCAACTATTCTGAACGGAACTGAGTTAAGTACTGACCCATTAGAAGGCTACCGGCTTCCATTAAGAAAACGCCAGAACTCACCTCTATTTGCTTACCTGGATGAAATGGGCCCAATTTGGTTGGGATGTCCCGCTACACCTGTCTTACGCACCTGACATTGTACTTTCAGAATACCCCCTATTTCAATCCCTATAAAAACTTAAATTCTCTGAAAGCCTGTATAAACCATTAAGAACATTTCATCACTCAGAACAATGCCAATTTCTGGGAGGATGGTATCACGAAACTACTTCAAAAATAGTAAAAGGGAGTGCAGGGGTGGGGGTTGAATAAAACTATGTTTGATATTGTTTTTTGAAATTCACTTAAAAATGTTTAGAAAAATTTGTTTCGGTCCAAGATATATGTATAGCATTCCACTTGAGAGTTTGTGGACCCCACTAGATATCGTTATTGTTATTCTGAAATAATTTAAAGTAAGCCTATTGAATGTGCATCGAAAAATGTGTATAGCAAACTTTCCATAAAATAAACACAAACTAAAAAGAAAGATGTATTTTAAGTATTTATTAGGTTCGTGCAAAAATAATGTCGTTTTTTGACGTTAAAAAATACGTCAAAAAACGACATTAATACGTCATTATTTTTGCACCAACCTAATATTTTTTTAAAAGTTAGTTACTTACTCAAAAGTACGTAACCCACACTCCACCGTCTGTATTAATGAAGTGAATTGGTAATAAATTCAGATAAAAAAAAAAAACTCATAGGGATTTAATTATTCAATTTAAGGTGACCAATCTCATAACACATCCTTAGTAAATCGGTTGGGCAACATAGATTAAAAGAGATTTAAAACTAAATAAGTTACAGGAATGCCAAGGTATAGCCTCACAGATCAAAAATAAGGAGAGGAAAGGAGATATTAGAGAGCATGAAAAAGGAGCTACAGTCTGGGGTAGGGAAACTATAAGACATAATTTACAAATGGAGGACTTTCAGCACGAACGTAAATCTATCTAAAAATGAATACTCATCAAAACAATCATCAAGAAACGTTAGAAAAATAATAAATCACATGAAGGTCAACACGCACATCACCTCAAAAGAGTTGCAGTCCTCTCAGACAGCATCAGGAGTAAATGTACATATGTCAACAATCAGTCGAAACCGGAATAGACATGGCATTCATTAAAGAGTTGCTAGAAGGAAACCTCTGCTCTCAACGAGAAACAAAGCTACCTGCTTAAACTTAAAAGAATACTTTGACAAAACAAAGACCTTCAGGAAGTCTGTACTCTTGTCAAATGTGTCAAACATAAATTTTTGATCGCAATAAAAATTACCATATTTGGAGAAAAACCAACACTACCTCACAAGCAAGGAATAGTGATGTATAATATAACTGAAGCTTGGCCGAAAATGGTTCTGCAACAAGACAATGAACTTAAGTATATTAGCGGAACTACCAAAGGATTAAAAGAAAGAGGATTCGTCGTCTGGATTCCACTAGTCAGAAATTCAATGGATATGGTCAACAATCAATGCTGTGGTTAAACCAGAAGTTGGTGGTTCAAGCTAGATGTCTTTGCATCTTGTCTCAAGTGGTTAAGATTTGTAAGGAGGAGTGCGAAATCCTCAACAACAAATGCGAGAGAAAGATCAGTGATTACACGAAACATTTGGTTGAAGTAATCACTGTAAAAGGAAGACGTCACAAGGTACTAAAAAAAGGGGTTCGTATACTGTTGAATGTGTCGGAATTTCAGTTTGGGGGAATTAAATCCCACATTTTTTTTTTTAAATAATTAGAATATGTTCTTTTTTTTCTTTTTTTTTATTTGTGGTCATTATTTGGAAAGTCTACTTTACAAATTGGAGTTTGAATGTCTATTTAATCGGATTATTTTAATTTGTTTCACAATAACAATGAACATGTCTGGGGTGTCAAAAACTTTCAAGATGCATTGTATGTGTGTTGTGTATATGAATGTGTGCGCCTGTGTGCATCTGTATATATATATATATATATATATATATATATATATATATATATATATATATATGAAAGGATGGACTTTCGAGTTATGCTATGTCGAAAGTATTTGGAATAAACACAATATCCACACAAAAATGCTTACCGGCGAATATGAAAAGACCTTATCGAAAATAAGTTGAGAGAACGTGTCTAAATTATTTAAAGAAACCTGTTTAATATATAAAAATGTGTGTGCGCGTGTGTATATGCGTGTGTGTATATGTAAGTGTATGTGTATATACATATATATATATGTAAGCAAATATATGGATATAGATCCGACAGTATGAAGAAAAATATACGGAAAAAACAAACAAAAATCCTTATATGCAATTATGCTGTTTTAATGTTAATATAATGTCAACGCCGGACGTTTCGGTCTAATAAACCATCTTCAGGACATATTCATAAAATATAATTAACATTATCAATTCAAAATGACAAAGACGATCAGCTTTCCGTTTAAACAACGTGACCATGTTTAAACGGAACGCTGATCATATAAAACTTTCATTTATCTGTTTGGATAAGTCTTGTTCTTATGTCCATCGTCTTTGTCATGTTGAATTGATAATGTTAATTATATTTTATGAATATGTCCTGAAGATGGTTTATTAGACCGAAACGTCCGACGTTGACATTATATTAACATTAAAACAGCATAATTGCATATAAGGATTTTTGTTTATTTTTTCCGTATATTTTTCTTCACATATATATATATATATATATATATATATATATACACGCATGTATGTGTATGTGTAACATTTTTGCTATACGTGTGTATATATATATATATATATATATATATATATATATATATCTGTATGTATATAACGCATATGCATATATTGCATATATGTTACTGTGCATTATTATTTCCCTCAATCATAAAAATCGTCCTTGGGACAACATGCGCGTTTTGTGCCTCAGTACTATTAGATTGGTGCAAAAATAATGACGTAATAATGTCGATTTTTGACCTTAAAAAATACGTCAAAAAACGACATTATTACGTCATTATCTTTGCACAAACCTAATACATGTTAATAAAGAAAATGGTGAACAAAGAAAATAGGTCGTTCGAAATAATACAATTGAAATTTACTTAAACGGTGTCGATAGCCGAGTGAATAAACTGTCACAATCGAGATAGTTATGAACCCCGCACATCTGAGCCGATATAACTAATTTGCTACCATTTCAATCAAAGATATATATATTTAAAAAGTCCTTAATACAAAGTAGAGCAATATATTATTATTATTAGTAGTAGTAGTAGCCGTAGTATAAGTAATTATAATAAAAACATTCTCAAAAGCTTTCATGTTTCAATACTGTGATTGTCCTTCTTCAGGAGATGGTAAGTAACTGGTGATTAAATGATTTTTAAAGAAATTTAAAGACAAAGTTTTACCACTTCTCTAAAAGTTAAAGTGGGGGACATTGTGGGTATGTTTTGATTGACCAATTAATCTTACACAGAATTTACTTTTCTGTTTAGTCTAGATATGACCTTTAATAATAATAATAAATGATATTATATATATATATATGTGTGTGTGTGAAAATATATAGAAAATAGGAAAGAACTAGTTAGATAAATAATCCAATGTTCTTTAGTATTTTTGTTATTATTTTTTTAAAAAATAGTGCGCGATACAAAAGTAGAGCAAAAATATAATTATTTATTTAAAAATATGATTCCAACACCCGTGTTGGAATCATATTTTTAAATAAATAATTATATATATATATATATATATATATATATATATATATATATATATATATATATATATATGGTGGGGTAAACTATATAAATTTTTATATATCAAAAACAATTTCAGTGGAATCTATGACAAAGTGGAAAAAGTTTTAGTGTTTAGTCGTTTAGAACTTCATCGTACTAAAGTGATGTTTACGTTGTTATGGCAACACAATCATCCGAAGGAGAAGAACGCTTAGGATTATAACTTTAATTTTAGTTTCTTTTTTTTCTTTTTTTTTTTTGTCTATGTTTTCATCACTTCTGTTATAAAGTATCCCCTATTGGGATAACCTCTCATGAATAGTGAAACATTGTAAGAACCTGGACGCAAATTTACTGGGAATTATCTAGCGATTAAAGCCCTTTCTATATATTTTCGTCTTAGTAAATTACTTTCTTTTTTAACTAAATAATATATATATATATATATATATATATATATATATATATATATATATATATATATATATTAAATTAAGAAGAACTCATCCAAAGTTAGAATACAATTCTAAAAGAATGAAAGACTTAATAAAAAATATTAAATTTTGAGTCAATTATAGACCAACTAGTAAAATCGCTTTAAATTCCGGTCGTAGCAAAAGTTTCCCGGCACTACAGAGAAAGAAAATTTTCGGCAGTAGCTACCCTGCTGTTAACTCATCGCTCTACAGTTACGAATTGAGCGCTTTTGGCTACTGATTTGGCGTTTGTATACATCACGTATATAATACGTTAAAACTGCCCTTTCTTTGCCGTGCGCCAGTAACTTAGGGGTAGAGTCTCTGACTAATGCCTAATTGTTTGGGTTTTGATCCCGGCTTGAGGCAATCGGACGTCTACCCACAGTAATGAGCAGCGAAACAGACTTGTATGTGGATGACTATATATATATATATATATATATATATATATATATATATATATATATATATATATATATAAATGCGTGAAAATAAGCTAAGCTTCGTTAAAAAAAATAAAAGCTGTGATACATACTGGAGTGGATTGTTGAGTTGATACTGATGGCATCATACGTGACAAAAACTAACCATCCAAATTTGATGGTCCAAATGATTTATTTTATGGACTTAGAGAATTTTTCAAAAGAGAAAGTATGCCGGGAAATAGATTTAGAAATTATATATTTCTCACGATGTGCTACTTTTATGAGGAAACGGTCTTCAATATATAGACATAGAAACATATACTGCAGAGATCTACGCTTATGCAATCATTAGACTACGTTATAGCCGGTTACTCCCGTTTTCCGAGCAGATACGCCTGCAACGACGGTTAAGTAATCTCTTTCGTAGACACCTACGCAAGAACGTCTCTGTTCAACACCTGCGGAGTCCAACAAAGCTGACTGGGCCTTAGTTACAATTTCTGGAAGAGAACGCATGAGCTGGCATGATTAGCAATTTGAACAACGGCAATACGTTCAAACCGTTGGTCACGATGACTTGTGAATTGGTACCAGCACAACCTTCGACGGATCCGAACAGTTCTTTCTACCAAATTTCGCTCATAGAGATTGGGTCAACACGTGGTATGGTTTTAAGGAAGTTTCCACCAGTGCCGCACGATGGAATCTCTTCCTTACACCGCGAACATCATCCTGACAAATGATAACTATACACAGTGATAGAAAGAAAGAAAGAAAGAAATCGAAATAGATAGATAGATAGATAGATATGAAGAGAAAGCGATAGATAGATAGATAGATAGATAGATAGATAGATATAAAGAGTAAGAACGAAGAAATCAACACTTCATGCTGATCCAAGCTACCTGTAGCCAATGTATCAGTAGTCCTTTCTGCATATAGGCCCCCTGGTGGTGGGTAAGAGAATTGTAGAAAGTTAGGAACCTGCCCTTCAGATTTCTAATATGTAGGACTAATACTTAATCATGAAATTAACTGTTGTTGTTGCTGTTATTATTATTATTATTATTATTATTATTATTATCATTATTATTATTATTATTATTATTATTATTTCGTTATTTAATTTATTTATATGTTTATTTCACATATTTGTTTTGCATATTTTTTCGGTTGTAAATTTTGTTACCTGGAATGAAGTTCAATGGATTCAGCAGCAGCTACATAGATATTAGGTTGGTGCAAACATAATGTCGTTTTCTCACATATGTTACTATGTGAGAAAACGACATTATTTTTGCACCAACCTAATAGATAGATAGATAGATAGATAGATAGATAGATAGATAGCCAACAAATCCAGATTGATAATTAGTAGACTTAAATTGATTATCAACAAACTTAGAAAGATTATGAACAGATTTATATATATATATATAGATAGATAGATAGACAGACAGACAGGCAGATAGATGCGAAAAAACTGAGATAGATAGATAGATTGATTGAAAACCATGAATATTAGAAAATATACAATACTAGTGTCACTTGTATTGTATATTTTATAAACCATTTCATATTTTTAAATAAATAATTATATATATATGTGTGTGTGTATATATATATATATATATATATATATATATATATATATATAATATATTATAATAATATTTTTTGTTTAAAAATATGATTCCTTCGATACATAAGAGTTCTCATGTTTCAAAAACGAGAGCCGAAATCATCCAAATAATTAATAAAATTAAGTTGAGCACTGTCTTCTTAAAAATAAAAACAAAAATACTAAGGAACCCCGGATTATACACCCAACGTGTTCTTTTCTATTTTCTGCATACCTGCACAATTATACATATATATATATATATATATATATATATATATATATATATATATATATATATATATATATATATATATATATATTACATTTCATATGGACATTTCATTAGATATCTGACTGGCACCAAGTTTGAACAAGACAATTTATTCATTTGTCTCTAATGCGAACCAGGCTGTTTCGTTATGCGATTTACGAATCGGTCTTGATCACCCGTGTGTCTTTACAAATCAAAATCCTTATTTACTAGTAAAATGTCATGCCCACTGCAGACCCGCTTTGCTCTGCCCGAGAAAAAAACACTGGTTTGGCGAAGCTTCACTGATCCATGTTAGCATGTGCCTCATTTTTCTCTAAACAAACACCAGTTTAACAGGTTTGTCTTTTATCCTATTTGAATTCAAATCACACAAGCCTATTCCGAATTTTAATTAAAGTTATTTTTTATTGTGAAAACCTGTTAGAATTAATTTAAATGTTATTAAATCAGTGCATGAGAATGATGTCGAAGAAAGAAGAAAAACAACACTGAATTCGACCGAAAAATAAAACTGATAAATGAGTAAAAAAAAAAAAAATCTCCGAATATATATCTTTCCTAAAAAGGAAGAAATTTAACATTACCGGGCAACAAACACAGTGATTGTTTCAGAACTTATGGATTATCTTAAGGTAATTTAAAACGCGTGAGAATCGTTAAATCGTGGATCGACTTCCCAAACATTCTCCCCAGATATGAATAAGAGACACTAAATAATTCTTTAAAAACTGATCCCAATTATACATGGTGCGGCAGAAATACCTCCCACATATACTTTCCAGAAATACCTCAGATATACACCTTCCAGAAATACCTCCCACATACACCTTCCAGAAATTCCTTCCATATATTCCTTCCAGAAATACCTCCTACATATACCTTCCAGAAATACCTCCCACATATACCTTCCAGAAATACCTTCCAGAAATATCTCCCACATACACCTTCCACATATACATTCCAGAAATATCTCTCACATATACCTTCCAGAAATACCTCCCACATACACCTTCCAGAAATACCTTCCACATATACCTTCCTGAAATACCTCACACATAATGGTAAGACATTAGATAGATGAAGACACCATTAGCCCTAAAATCTTACCATTATGTAGGAGGTATTCCTGGAAGGTATATGTGGGAAATATTTCTGCTGCAACTTTTATATATATATTTAGTGTATATATCTTTCTTTAGTGAATATATATATATATATATATATATATATATATATATATATATATATATATATATATATATATATATTTATAGATATATATGTATAAAGTGTATACATATGTTTTAGTGTATATATATATATATTTAGTGTTTATATCTATAGTTAGTGCATACATGTATTCAGATACCCATATATATATATATATATATATATATGGGTATCATCACTCAGTTTCGATAGCTAAGGTTTAAAAAGAATTTAAAAAAAATGCAAAATCATTCTTGAAGCTTTCATTTTAGCTTTAACTGAAAGCTAAGTAGGTAAATTTAGTATTTCTATTAAGCAAAAAACGCTGGTGTATTTCAAACTGAAATTATATTGATAAGAAACTCAACTTTTTGGTCGCTTTCAGAAAATCGGTCATTTTTTTTCCCATTTTGATACATTCGTAAACAAAAGTTAATGCTCGGTTGTAAAATCTTCCAAAACTCTTCATTGCGTCTCTCTCTCTCTCTCTCTCTCTCTCTCTCTCTCTCTGTACACACACACAGACATACATATATATATATATATATATATATATATATATATATATATATATTAAATCCATCCAACAAACCAACACATACATACACACTGGTATTTATATATAACTATGAACGAAAAGGGACAGCGTACCCTGAGGATCCGCGTAGGTGAAACCTAGGTAGTTTTGCCTGGATCTTTAGGTTCATGGTTAGATTTGCTCTACTTAGTGTATTGAGCACTTTATCTAGTTACTTTTGCTTTATTCGTTTTGAAGTTTTTTTTTACTTTGGACTCTGAATTTGGATTCTGGACGATTTCTTTCGCCTCAATTACATGTTCTGAGTTCTTTCTTTTTTTTTATTCCTTATTTTTCCTTCGGTATTGGTTTGTTCATTTACAAGCCAAAACACCTGAGGTTTTTCTAGACGATCTTAATTATATATATATATATATATATATATATATATATATATATATATATATATATATACTACAGGCAGCAATATGGTGCTGCTTTGCATTTCTTAAAATAAATCCTTAAAATGAGATATTTTTGTACTTTGTTTTTAAGTAAAAGTCAAAATTTCAGTGACTACCGTGTATTTTCTTTTGACGTGAAATAACTATAAAAATTATTATATATCATCATCATATATTGTTTTCGCCAGTTAAAACACTAACTGCCTGTCAGACCTTCCGAAGCATTCTTCAAGCACTGAAAAAGCTCACTCTCACTCTTTTAACTCTCCGATCCATTTCATACCATACTACGGCAATGAGAGAAGAACCAGGAGACTGAGGTGACCAAGTCATAATTTTCAAAGTTCTCTTCCTATTTTTACTCTAGGTAAATTTGGTATAATTTATTAAAAGTTTTTTTTACATTGATCTTGTTTTTTCAATTATACGCTAAGCAGATAGTATACCATGTCTTTACAAAATCGAATATATTTTTCCTTTTTCAGGATTCCCTTCACCCGAATAAAATCTGCAGCCCTTTTGGTAATCTCAAAAAGTCTAATGAGAGGTTAAAGGTGAAAATAAAATATAATTTCTTCTCCAAAATATTCATAATTTAGCAAAATGTATTGTAGACTAAAGAATCCAAATTTAAAATTTTGGTCGTAAGAAGAGCCTGGAGATAGACTGAAAAATAAAGGGAAATACACTGTAGTATATATATTGCCTGTGGTATACATATATATATATATATATATATATATATATATATATATATATATATATATATATATGTAAGCAAATATATGGATATAGATCTGACAGTATGAAGAAAAATATACGGAAAAAACAAACAAAAATCCTTATATGCAACGTGACCATGTTTAAAAGGAACGCTGATCTTATAAAACTTTCAGTTATCTGTTTGGATAAGTCTTGTTCTTATGTCCATCGTCTTTGTCATGTTGAATTGATAATGTTAATTATATTTTATGAATATGTCCTGAAGATGGTTTATTAGACCGAAACATCCGAAGTTGACATATTAACATTAAAACAGCATAATTGCATATAAGGATTTTTGTTTGTTTTTTCCGTATATTTTTCTTCATATATATATATATATATATATATATATATATATATATATATATATATATATATATATATATATATGTTTATATATATACTACAGGCAATATATATATATATATATATATATATATTCTGTGGATTTGAGTATAAAATGTTATTTGAAGCGAATATTATTAAAGACAACAGATATTTTATGACGATTAATTGTAATGAACGACTTTTTGAAATTACTAAAAATTCTTTACTGACAACACATCACAATAGTCAATAGTTCCTACGAAACTCACCAATTGTCTCTACCTAGCCTGATGATGACGTAAGAAAGTCGAAAGCTTGGATCATATTTCTTGTACTCTTCTTCTGAAATGAACTTCGGATAATTTCTGACGGACCATTTTCCTTGTCTGAGAAATATTATTCGTAATTTAGAAAAGTCGATCATTAAAATTAATCGAAACAAAATATATACTGTCGTTAATACTTGGCTTAAAGAATATATATATATATATATATATATATATATATATATATATATATATATATATCAGTGTGAATATAAATTAAATAAAGAGATATTAGCAACTGTATATGCGTGGGGCATCGTACATACGCAGAAAAGCAAATAAATATTTAGATTATGGTGCAGACTAACAAAACAGAGCTATGAAGTATGAATCCATAAATACATATATACACCTACGTTTGTAGTGGAAGTTAAATTTTTATCGAAAAACATGTGCCATATAAATGTTTCATCACACATTTATTTATTTTTTTGCTTTGTTTTTCCCAGTATCTCCATCCTTACAATCTCTATTTTGAATTTACATCCCAATAATATATATATATATATATATATATATATATATATATATATATATATATATATATTAAGTTTGAGTTTTGAATCTGAGTATAATTTCGCGTTCCTCCTCCCATGAGGGCCAGTATTTAAAAAAAAAAACAACAGCGATTCAATCGTCATATATGCCTAAGGAAATGCACGACCATGAAATTTTAAGTTGCCAACATATATACAAACATATATATATATATATATATATATATATATATATATATATATATATATAAATATATATATATATATATATATATATAGAGAGAGAGAGTAAAGGTAATAAATCTGTTGGTATATAATCCAAGTGGATCCTAGTAATTTTCGGCTATACTTTTAGCAATTACCAAGCATGATTTTACTTTTATTTATTATCCTTTACGAAAAATGAAATAAAAAAATTCACCACATTACCTTTTCAGTCGTTTTTAACGAAACATGTATAAAAGAGGGATCGTTACCCAAATACACAATTATAGACATAATAACAAGTATTACACCAGAATAGAAAGAAGATTCGTAAACACAATAAAAAGCATATCACGACGTATTTGACAATACTCAAGAATGTAAATCCGTTTACACAAAAGAACAATACATTGAAACAACCCCGTAATTTCCTCGCCTCTGACGCTAAAAAAAGTGTAACTCTTTTCTTACTTTAATTTCCATATAGCTAATATAAATTTGTGAAGTTATTAACATTAATGTCAATAATATCAGTCTTTATTAGACTTATATTACAATCGTACATATGGCGATATCACAGAAAAAAAAAGGTTGTTTTAAATAATGAAAAATATATATTCATCATAGATGACTTAAATTATTTTCTCAGCTAAAACATGTAACGGAGTTTATATATTTATCATTTGGAAACAATCCAGTGTCTGGTATAGGAGAAAATTGTGGTATTTTTAATTTTAATTTTATTGTAGCTTCTTTTGCTTCGGATGTGTCTCATATATATATATATATATATATATATATATATATATATATATATATATATATGAGTATGATAAAAATATACATTTACGCACATGTACTTGCATATATATATATATATATATATATATATATATATGAAGAAATATAGTCATAAGATGTGCTATATTTATGGAATAAAGTGCTCAGTATCAGAGATAGAGCGTGTGTAAATATAAAAGTGAACATAGAAGTCAACATTTAGTGGCGACAGTCTGTTTCATGCTATATGCAATCGTCAGGCCACCTGACGGTTGCATGTATCATGAAACAGACTGTCGCCTCTAAGTGTTGACTTCTATGTTCAATTTATATATATATATATATATATATATATATATATATATATATATATATATATATATATATATATATATATATTAGGTTGGTGCAAAAATAATGACGTAATAATGTCGTTTTTCGACGTATATTTTAACGTCAAAGAACGACATTATTACGTCAATATTTTTGCACCAACCTAATATTTATGTGTGAGTGTGTGTATTTCCATCTCAGATGTTATAAATACAGTGCTCAGTCTTCTAAAACAGAGCTTTTAAGTATATATTAGTGAATATACTTACAATCCAGCACCTGAACATTGCAGATTTTCATGAAACTGTGAGTCGTGCTATCAACGTTAGTTGTTATGCAAATTCACTAATATATTAGGTTGGTGCAAAAATAATGACGTAATAATGTCGTTTTTTGACGTTAAAAAATACGTCAAAAAACGACATTATTACGTCATTATTTTTGCACCAACCTAATATATATATATATATATATATATATATATTTATATATATATATATATATATATATATATATATATATATATATAATTATTTATTTAAAAATATGATTTAAATAAATAATTATATTTATGCTCTACTTTTGTATCGAGCGCTATTTTTTTAAAATATTAGGTTGGTGCAAAATAATGACGTAATAATGTCGTTTTTTGACGTTAAAAAATACGTCAAAAAACGACATTATTACGTCATTATTTTTGCACCAACCTAATAATAACAAAAATACTAAAGAACTTTGGATTATTTACCTAACCAGTTCTTTCCTATTTTCTATATATTTTCACACACACACACACATATATATATACATATATATATATATATATATATATATATATATATATATATATATATATATATAGGGAATATGAGACCCAAATTATCCCATTCAGATTCACCCTTGGATTTGTCAATGCAAATATATTTGTTAAAGAAATGAATTCTAACTGCAGATACATTTGTTAAAGAAATGAAAATAGGATCTACTTGGATTACTATATTTAGCTCACTTTTGTGGATCAGTTTTAATATTTTATATTATTAATAGGATCTACTTGGATTACTAACATATATATATATATATATATATATATATATATATATATATATATATATATATATATATATATATACAGCTTTGCTTACTGTTACTTATAGACAACCTTCGTATACATGCTGAAAAAAGTCATTTTCACTTACTTAATAAGCAGTCGTATTGTTTATCTCATGTTTTGACACTTGTTGTACTTACTAAAGTTCGGCTTTCGAACATTGCAAAAAGGCATTTCTAATTGTTTTGCTTTACGTTAATGCAACAACAAAAAAATGACAAGACTAAAAAAATGTGATAGTTATAAAAAAAAATATAACGAAACACTCAATACAAAATGTATAAAAATAGAAATAATTTTTTGGGTAGCGACAGTAACTATATATATATATATATATATATATATATATATATATATATATATATATATATTTGTAAAAATAGGGAGTAAATGAATTTAATTACTTACCTCAGCCATAATGTCTGGATTTTTTTCGCGCTTTTCGTTGTCAAAACAAAACTAAATATTTTGAAAAGCTGTCACTCGTCTCGTGTAGTTGAAATTTTTCCTTGAAGTGAACGTAATTCGCTACAGGTAATACAAGTCTTTTCTTTTCTTTTTCTCTTTCTCTTTCTCTCTATCTGTTTTTAACTTCCCATTTTCATTAGACATTTCTTTTCGTATTCTACTTTCTCCCTTCCTCTCTTTCTGTCTATTTCTTTTTCGTCTTTCGTTACAACTGGAATGTTCTTTCTTTTTTTTTCTTCGCGCCCTCTTTTCTGCTTCTTTTATTATGTCAGCTACGGTATGTATATATATATATATATATATATATATATATATATGTATTTGCGTGCCCATGACATTCTCAATTATTTTATCGGGTCAACTGGCCTCCGATTGTGTTACATGTTTACGTAAAAAGCCACTTTCTTTCTCTCTGTTTCTCTCACCCTATCTACCCCCACCCAATCTACTCTCTCTCTCTCTCTCTCACAAACACAATACCTACCTTCCTCTCAAGACGTGTTCTTACATCACCTACAGATAAAAGAATCAATTTATTTGCACAGTGGTTTATAAATGTTGTGTACTTAAATTTTGCGCTATATATTTTCTTAGTCACATGTTTCGGCATATCTATCTATCTATCTATCTATCTATCTATATATATATATATATATATATATATATATATATATATATATATATATATATATCTAGCTCGATCTGTTCATTATCTATCTATCTATCTATCTATCTATCTAGGTCGATCTGTTCATTATCTATCTATCTAGCTAGCTAGCTAGCTAGCTCTGTTCATTATCTATCTATCTATCTATCTAGCTCGATCTGTTCATTATCTATCTATCTATCTATCTATCTATCTATCTAGCTCGATCTATCTATCTATCTATCTATCTATCTATCTATCTATCTAGCTCGATCTGTTCATTATCTATCTATCTATCTATCTATCTATCTAGCTCGATCTATCTATCTATCTATCTATCTATCTATCTAGCTCGATCTGTTCATTATCTATCTATCTATCTATCTATCTATCTAGCTCGATCTATCTATCTATCTATCTATCTATCTAGCTCGATCTGTTCATTATCTATCTATCTATCTATCTAGATGTGTTCATTATCTATCTATCTAGCTAGCTAGCTAGCTAGCTCGATCTGTTCATTATCTATCTATCTATCTATCTATTTATCTATCTAGATCTGTTCATTATCTATCTATCTATCTATCTAGCTCGATCTGTTCATTATCTATCTATCTATCTATCTATCTATCTAGCTCGATCTGTTCATTATCTATCTATCTATCTATCTATCTATCTATCTACCTCGATCTGTTCATTATCTATCTATCTATCTATCTATCTATCTATCTATCTATCTATCTATCTATCTATCTAGCTCAACCTGTTCTTATCTATTTATGTCAGTCTATTCATATCTAGATAACTTTCTACACAATTTTAAATAAAAAATGTCAAGTGTACACAACTTTAAAACTTGCTTTTAACTTTAAAAACTCAAACAAAAAAGATAGTACCGGTTGCGATCGGTAAATTGTCACCATTTTCTATTTTTAATCCCACGCATTGTTTGTTTTTGATTTTGTCGGTTGCACAGTAGAATAGGGCCAGTTGGACACCTGTGGTAAAAAGAGCACCCTGACACAGTTCTCTCCACCAGAAATTTGGAACCGACTTGCTGCAATGCTTGGCATTCGTACCGGAAGTCCCAATACGAACATTTCAGAATGTTTGGGTGTAAATCTAAGGACAGTGTAGAGGATTTAGAAAGAGTTGGATAAGTCTAATGGTGATTATGAAGGTGTTTGGAGTGATCACTAATGATGGCGAAGTTATGCTTCCAATCATCTTCCCACTCAACACGGAGGCCTACATCAAGTGACTTGAGGAGATAGTGCAGCCCTAGTGCAGAGGTTGGCTGTTCCAAGATCCTGTGTTTGGCAATACGCCTCTGCATCATGCCATACAAGCAGGAGACCACAGTCATGGTTGCCAGGCAATTTCTGCAACCATATCACCGCTTACATCTGGCTACGTAATTATCCAGATTATTATTTGTCGGGCGCAATTGAGCCAGAGACCAACAAAAGGACTTCGAGTCAAACAAAGTCGAACTTCCATCAACTACGGGGAACCGTTTGATCTGATGTCTTACATGGCCGAGCGGTTAGGCACATTAGAAACAATGACGGTTCCCCAGAGACTATACAGTTTCGAATCCTACTGGTAGACACATATTTTTCAGACAAGCTTTCTCGAATATTCTGACCGGTAGATAAATCCAGGTTATATATATATATATATATATATATATATAAATATATATTTATATATATATATATTTTTTATTTATTTTTTTTTTATTTTATATATATATATATATATTATTTATATATATATATATATATATATATATATATATATATATATATATATGGAGAATATTTTCATTCAAGCATGTTTGATTAAATAACTTAGACGTATTATGCGTACTTATTTTAGTTTTAACCCTTTCAAGTCCACGAATTAATTTCTTGGTGACTGTTCCAAATTCCAAAATTTTCTATCAAATAATTTTTATTTTTCCAAGTATTTTCAATCTCATTTGAGACCATCGTCAGGGGATTAAAATATCTGTGGATGTGTATATAGTAGCTCCGTAAATTCAAAATATTTTTCACTGTTCACAGTTTTACAGCGTTAAAAATTCGAATATGCAGCGACGGTAACTTTTTTTTTTTAATTTTTTATTTTAATATTCAAAAAATGAAAAAGATTTTACTTTTTTAGTTATAATATTTTAATTTTATATTTTATATAAAACTTTTCTGCTACAAATATTTTAAGACTTTCTTCCTATACCTATGACTGATGTTATTCATTTTTGGTCGTAATTCTCTTATATTCTAAAATCTTACGTTTTGCATATTCTAATGAAGTACTAATGTATTTTCGACTAATATCTGCCTAAATTGTCAATGTAGCCATGTGTATTCCTTTAAATGTTCTGACATTAAACTATGCTCATTCAAGTGAAACTTAAGTCGTCTCGTCAACGTCATCGTTCTAAAACCAGCGTATGTATTAACACTTTAATCAGAGATGTAATCTCCCAAAGGACATTTAAATTGATACACAATTTTGGTTTTTGTAAAATGCTAGTTGATGGAGAAGAATTGTTTTGGACGACTAGTTTGAGCGTATTATTTTTTTTATTTGGATCAGTAGGGAATATATTAGTGTTTATGAGTCTTTTTATCATTTTTTTTTCTCCTGCTCATAGTTAGAATGCATTTGATTACTGTATAGTAGTTTGATATGTTTAGAGTTATTTGATGATGTATTATGTTCATTTTTTTATTCTGAATACCTGGTTTAATTTGTTCATCAACTATGTCATTAGGAAAGTCATTATTGATGAGAGTTTGTTTAGTATTCTTTAATTCAGTATAGAAAATTTTCTTGTTGAAGATTTTGCTATTACACGTTTTAACAATTTCGTATAATAGTTAGGACATTCACTTTTATAGTTGAGAGTACACGTGTTAATGCTAGTTTGGGTTTTTTTTTACATGGGAAGATAGCAAAATTATTATTATTAATGCCTATTAATAAATCAAGAAACGTGATTTTATTGTTATTATTAGTTTGTATGTAAACTTAAGTTCAGAGATTTGTGAAACTTTTGTTATAGTTCATGTATTTCATCTGTGTTTATGACTAAAATGGAAATGTCATTTACATAGATTAGATAAATGGACGGTTTTTTTGTGGTGTGAATTCTGTTATTTTCTAGGTTAGTCATGTAGAAGTTCTAAATGTTTGTCCTAGAATAAGTGCCATACAAACAACATCCCATTGTACATATATTTTATTTTTATAATTATACAAATGAACTTCTCTAGTGCAAATCCATAGTATCTTCCTTAAAATATTAGGACGAATGTTTAAAAGCGGGAGAGATGGATTGTTGTAGATATTCTTATGATTATATCTATCGTTTCACTGACTGGGACGTTGATGAATAAACTTTCAATGTCAAGTGGAGCCATGGTTTGTTATTATTTTTTTGTTTTTAGAATTTGGAGTAGTTCGTGCGTTGATTTTATGCTACATTTATTGGGAATGTATGGTGTAATTAGTTTGATTAATAAATTTGGTTAGTTTGTAAACAGGAGTGGGGATTTTGGTTATGATAGGACGGACAAGAAAGTCAGGTTTATGCATTTCAATAGTTCCATACATGTATCCTGGTTTGTAGTCGCCAATTATTTCAGGAAGTTTTAAGCTATTTAGTCCTGCGTTATTGGCTGCGATCAGTTTGTTGGGGTTCGATTTTAATCGATTAATCGTATTTTTAACCAACCTTTTTTTTTTTAATTTTGTTTGATCGTCCAGTATTTGTTAGAAATTTGAAAAATAATCCGATTCATTTAATATGACGAATATATTCCTTTTATCCGCTTTTTAACTATTATATTGGCGTGGTTATATAGTTATTTAACTGCAGTCCTTTGTTGTTTTGAAGTAAGTCTTGACGTATTTTTCCCCCTCTCTCATGTTTATATTTCAATGCCTCAGGTGTGAGTAGGTCACGGATTTCTAGTTTTGAATGTATCAGTTGATGTTGTTATTTTTTTTTTTTTATCCAGTCTGTTATATTTTTATAGAGGTGACAATTGGGTCCAAGACTGAATAATAATTTTGATGGATTGGTAGTTAACTATTACTAAATACCTATTATACGAAACTTAATAACTCGTGCAAAATCAAACTCTTCAACAAGAAAGATGTTTATATGAAATTAAAAAAATAAATAAACCCTCGATAATAATGATTTTCCTAATTACATAGTTGATTAACAAAGCAGACGAGGTACTGAGAATAAAAACAAAATATGAACATAATACATCATCAAATAACTCTAAATATATCAAATTTTGACGTTTACAGAAAGGCTACAAACAAAAATGATCTGATCAGTTTCTACTCAAACCACTCTTCTAAAATGAAGTCTCGAATTATTATAGGTTTCTATCTAAGAGCATTATGAATCTGCAGTCCCCAATATTTACTTAAAGAAGAAACATACATAGAAAACACATTCAAAAACCTACAATACCCATATCATTTCATCCATAATGCAAGAAAAAAGGCATACAAAATATACAACTGAAACAAAACTAATAACATAATCCACAATAGTAAATTACATGAAAACAGATACATAATACTAGAGACCAACTCTGTCACGTCCACTATCCAGAATAACCTATCCCATCTAAATAATATTAAAATAGTCACAAACACCTCCAAAACCATTATGGATATAATCAGATCCTCAAACACTAATAGCAATAATATTTCTGAAGAAGGCATTTATAAAATAAATTGCCAAAACTGTTCCTCCCAATATATTGGAGAAACAAGTAGAAATTTAAAAAAAAAACGCATTTATGAGCACAAAAGAGACCTCACAAAAACAACTTAGCTAATGCACTAGTCATATATAGAAATAAATTCAACCACAATTTTGATATTAAAAATGCTACACTCATAAAAAAAGAAAATAACTCACACAGAAGGAAAATTCTAGAGAGTGCTGCCATTGAATATTACCTAAATATTAATCTACGCCCAGGCTTTTTCTCTATTTCACCTTTCTTATCAGAATTACTAATCTCCCAAAGATACGTACACGACTGTGTCAAGAAATCAAAAGAAAATGGTTGAATCCGTCAGCACAACAATAAAATCAATATCTCCACACGTGACAGTAATTGACGTAATTTTTAGTTAACAGTATGAAAATTGCGTTCTCTAAATTCTTCCAGTTGCTAAGGACATTTTGATTTTGTTATTATTAGTTTCTTTGTTTAAATAAATTCATTTCGTTATTTGCTTTGAGAAAGTCTACATTGGACGAAATGCGCTGGCAACTACTAGTTTTCCTATTGTCAATTATATATATATATATATATATATATATATATATATATATATATATTGAGAGAGATAGAGATATAGATAGTTAGATGTAGATCTCTCTCTTTCTTTCTCTCTCTCTCCCTATATATATATACATATATATATATATATCGTTGTATGAATATATATATATATATATATATATATATATATAGTTGTATGAATATATATATATATATATTGAAAGAGATGGATAGATAGATAGATAAATAGATATATTTATATATATACATACATATACATATATATATATATATATATATATATATATATATGTATATATATATAGAGAGAGAGAGAGAGGGAGAGAAAGAGAAATAGCAAGAAGGAATAGAGATGTCACTCACACAAACATCATCAAGCAACAAAAGTTTGCAAACAGCACTTACCCAATCAATTGCCAATCAAAAATCAAAATACAAAAGAAAACGCCCCCAAATAATATAAAAATAAAAATAAAAATCAGCAGCTTACAAGAAAGCCTCAAAACAATGTATCCTTTGCCTTGAGCAAAACATAGCAAAACAAGAGGTACATTTCCAAACGTGGACGCTAAAAGACATCTCTTCAAACTCTACCTAAAGCCGCATCATGACCATAACAAATCTCTTCTACTCTACCTAAAGCCGCATCATGAACATAACAAATCTCTTCTACTCTACCTAAAGCCGCATCATGACCATAACAAATCTCTTCTACTCTAACTAAAGCCGCATCATGACCATAACAAATCTCTTCTACTCTACCTAAAGCCGCATCATGACCATAACAAATCTCTTCTACTCTACCTAAAGCCGCAACGAATAAAAACGCATAAACTAAATCCAATAAACTTCTGTAATTTTGAACTGAACAAAATATACAAATTAAATAAATAAAATTTCATGACTATAACTTGAGAAGGGCTGGTTTCTATCTTTCTATACTTCCCTTAATCCCCCAGTGGCCTATATATATATATATATATATATATATATATATATATATATATATATATATACCCAGCGAAAGAATTTTGCGGGTTGCTTGGATAAGCATGCGATGTTGATTTCTTGACTCACGCTCTCTCTCTCTCTCTCTCTCTCTCTCTCTACACACACACACACACATATATATACACACACACACACACACACACATATATATATATATATATATATATATATATATATATATATATAATTTCATTAAAGTCGACTCACAGGATGCTGCAATTAAATGTTTTATTCTATTTTTCTTCCGTTTTCTTTTCTGAATACTTTACATATTTATATTCAGAAAACTCTCATACGAACAGAAGAAACATTGAATAAAAAAGCTTGATTGCAGTACCTTGTCAGTCGTTAATTCTGAGAAGTGTTTCCACAGATTCCACTCGAATCCGTATGCTCACTGGGATGACCAGAGATGCTTTTTAAAACGCTTAGTAAAGTATTCAGAAAGAGAAAAATTCATTAGTAACAAAGAAAAGAGTACTGAATTGTTACGTAATATCTGTCACCTAATATGACAGTGAATTCTATACAGATGAAGAAGATACTTGACGCAGCACAAATGTGTTTCTAAAGAAGAATTTTCAGGATTCCATTGACCGAATATGTGGGCAATCATGAAATTTTAAAGAAAATGGAAATAAAAAGGATATTTACACTGAAAATAATAGAGACAGTTGGAAAGTCTAGAGCGTATAATGACGAAAGCGTGCTTGGAAAATTTGACATACACAGGATATAGGCAAGACTATCAGAAATGATCTACAATCTGTTGTTAACTGGAGCAAAGGATGGCTTGTTAATTTTAACGCCTCCATACTAAACTGCTCACTATTACTCATCTAGGGACCTCTTTCTGCCTTCCATCGTAGCTGATGCTAACCTCCAGGAGAGTGACTCGTTGTGCAACATTCTAGGTCGACATAAAGTGGAATGACTATACTGCGTCGTGCTATACAAGTTTCCTACCCTGAATCTATTTTACAATTCTATAAGTCTATGCCTCGAATATTGCTATCATATATGATCCGCTATCCCTGCGTTCATGTTTAGAGATTCTTGATAAAATCCAAAGACGAATCAGGAATAGCTGCTTTCCTGTGCCTTTTCTATAAATACTTTCATGGTAATTGTTTGGATGATTTATGATTTTAAGCGCAGTACTAGATTAGCAACAAAGTTGAACTGGTTAGATGGAACCGTAAATTCTATGCGAATAGTTTCTTTTCGCGCACTTCTCGCTTGTGGAGCTCTCTTCCGTCTTCTTACTTTCCAGACAAGTTTGATCTTCAAAAATTTTAAATGCAATGTCAATCGTTATCTACTGACTTCCTGATTACTCTTCTATTGTTCTTACTCCTGAATAATACTTCTGGTTTTATTTTATTCTTTCATACTAAATAACCACTTGTGTCTTCTCGTGAATTCGATTAAAAACACTACATAACGAGCTGATGGAAATGAATGGCAGAATAAGGGTTAGGAGGGATTACAAAAAGCCCAAATTTACAAGTAGATTCTTCTCTGGATTTTGTCGAGGACCGTGAGACGTACAGCTGGGGAACCAGGCCATATATGACAGCAATATTCCATGCAAAATAGGATGGTTGATTTATAGTTTTGAAGGATGGACACAGACGAGAAAATCTATATTAGCTTTTCTTTTTCAGTCTTTCTATGGGCTTCTCTTACTATCATAAAGTTTAATTTTGGATTCGTCTTTGTGGTAGTTTTATTGGCGAAAACAAAATATGATAACGTTGCAGGATATTTTTTTATTATTATTAAGTGCTTATTTTTTTTTTTGTCAAAATAAAAGCAAATATATTGTAGTTACTGAAATTATGTCTCTTACTTTAAAAAAATACAAAAATATCTCATTTTCTTAAGGCCTTTTGTAAATAAATATACAGTATCCCCAAACTTTTCGCCTTTAGTTTATGCATTAGAAACATCAACCTCAGC
This sequence comes from Acanthosepion lycidas, assembly GCA_963932145.1. NCBI lineage: Eukaryota > Metazoa > Mollusca > Cephalopoda > Sepiida > Sepiidae > Acanthosepion > Acanthosepion lycidas. Next base: position 112,082,946 of record OZ010580.1, on the reverse strand, counting down.
AGGTTCAGGAATCCTACAGCGTAAGTAATGAGAAAATATGACACTGAAACACGTTTTCTTCTCTGTACCGTGTCCATTTAGATGAGCAATTACGGCTCTCCAAAACTTCCCATCTCTTATTTTCATTGTTGGTAATATTTTTTCCAAAAATCTATTTCTAGTAATATATTTTCCTTCAAAAATCCAATTCTGGTAATAATTTTCGTTCGCTAGTAATATTTTTTGTAAAAAAAATCTATTGCTGGTAATAATTTTTGCAAAGTATTCCTGGTATATAAACCTATATAATGTTTTGACCTCAGTTTGAGGGTTAACTATTTGCCCATAGCTGGGACCCTAACAGGTGTTGCCACCCCGGATCAGGGTGGACCTGGGGACACCAGCAATTAAGAGGTGGTTCCACACTCCTCAAAACCTCCTGATCAGAGGCCTTGCTGTTGGACGTAGTTTATCGTCTTACGCAGGACGCAGATGTAGTTTATCGTCATACGCAGGACGCGGACGTAGTTTATCGTCATACCCAGCACGCGGATGTAGTTTATCATCTTACCCAGGACGCGGATGTAGTTTATCGTCTCACGCAGGACGCGGATTTAGTTTATCATCATACGTAGGACGCGGATGTAGTTTATCGTCATACGCAGGACGCGGATGTAGTTTATCGTCATACGCAGGACGCGGACGTAGTTTATTGTCATAACCAGTACGAGGATGTAGTTTATCGTCTTACCCAGGACGCGGATGTAGTTTATCGTCTTACGCAGGACGCGGATGTAGTTTATCGTGATACGCAGGACGCGGACGTAATTTATCGTCATAGCCAGCACGCGGATGCAGTTTATCGTCCTACGCAGGACGCGGATTTAGTTTATCGTCTTACCCAGGACGCGGATGTAGTTTATCGTCATACGCAGGACGCGGATGTAGTTTATCGTCCTACGCAGGACGCGGACGTAGTTTATCGTCATACCCAGCACGCGGATGTAGTTTATCGTCATACGCAGGACGCGGATGTAGTTTATCGTCATACGCAGGACGCGGATGTAGTTTATCGTCATACCCAGTACAGAATTAAGAACGGTGTTAACACACAATGCGTATAATGATCGTAGCGTTCTGACAAGATAGTATATAAATATGGCAGATGAAACCGAGAAGTGGTCGAGGGAGATATCCCAGCGTGCAACTGTACGGTTTGTCTATAAATTTGAATTGGGGGATGTTTTTGCAGTCATTCATAAGCCGATTGGGACCAACCAAGAAACACAAAGGGCATTTGTAATTCGTTTCAAAAAGAGAAACTGAAATTTCTTGGACACACATAATGACAGGTGGGAGAAAAATAACGATAGCCGGTAGAATTCAACACTTAGAGACAAGAGAAACAGCCAAAAATAGTAAGTAACCTACTTAACCAGTTTGTGTAAATGAATGGCAGAACAAGGGCAAACAGTGTTGATAAGGTGTCAAAAGTTAATTAGAGCGACAAAAAACAAGGACTTATGGAAAGCCATAATCGCCATAATCTCCTGAAGGGAAAACGGTACATAAAAAGTGAAGCATAAAGAGAATGTTATGTCAGTTGTTTAAACAAAGATATACTTTCCTGATAATATTTAATTAAAAGCGTCATTTTTTTAAATACCTTTTATTCTATTATTCTTAGTAAATAATTAATTATTTAAATGCCAAACATTCTCACCATGCTTTCTCTCTTTTAAGAAAAGAAACATGGCCAGTTCTTTGTTATTTCAAACCTTTGTTTAAAATTTATTTATATACAGTAGTTTCTCACATAGCGATTAAAATTGGTGCTAAGGGAGAGCATTACAAATAAAATTTACCGTGAAGTGACAAAAACTATGCACACTTAATGTTTGAATGTGAACCTTACACTAATGAAAAAGATGAAGACATTAGTTCCAAAGAAATACAGATAAACCGGTACTGATGTAGAGGCACTGATACCCCATCTTTAAACAACAATAAATAAGATACTCTTTCAATTAAAGTTTAGATAAAATTTAATAGCAATATAAAGAGAGTTTATAAATTCTGTGAGCAATTTTAAATACTTATAGTTTTGTATCTACAGGGAGCGTAAGGCAGAGTGCTGTTCGATAAAAGTGACTCATCTTATCCTTTGAATTTAGCTCAACTTTCGTTTCATCGCAGAAGAGAACATTCTTCCAGTCTTCTACGGTTAAATTTTTGTAATAGTGAGCCCATTCATGTCTCTTGGCTTTGTTGGCTTTGCTTATTAGCGGCTTAAACCTTCGTGTACAAGATTTGTAGCCTTGTTCTAACAGCCACCAACGGACTGTTGAAGAGGCAAGACTAACACCTTGCTCTTCGCTTAGACTGGCTGCAATTTCTTGGCTAGTTATAGTCCTATTCTTTGCAACTTCTCTCTTGATTACCCTGCCAATTCTATCATCAATCTGTTTCTTTCGTCCACTTGTTCCATTCCTTGGAGCAGGAGTGGCATCATGATGTGCCCTAAGCACTCGAGAGACAGTTGATTGCGAGGTTATAGCAATTTCCGAAATTTCTCTCGTAGACTTGCCTGCTTTTGAGAGGGCAATAATAGATGCCTTAAGTGGTTCTGATGCGTGTTTGTACCCTTTCATCTGGTTAATGACGAGTGGCTATTTCAAGCTGTTTTTATATTGTATGAGGCTTTCTGGAATATTCTGGAATACTCTAGATTTAATTTAAGCTGTTCTAGAATTCTCTAGAATATTTTTCTGAGTGTATTGTAAAATAGTTTTCAATATTTTGTTAAAAGCTATTTAAATTTACCAGTTTAATCATTAGATGCGATATCTGAGTCATTTTTTTTTTTTTTTTTTTTTTTTTTTTGCACAGGGTTTTTTCCTGACTCTCATTTCTATCCAAATTTATAATTATCAATAGAATACCTTGGGGGGAATAAACTTTTTTCCTAGGTGGTCGGGAAGGGGTGTTTATATTAGTAAGATTAAAAATTATTTTAACCGCAAAAACAATAAAACAAAAAATATTTTTAGTAAAAAAGTCAGGTGAGTCACTTTTATCGAACGGCACTGTATTTGAGAACACACAGTTTTGTAATAATCAATTAATGAGCCTTTATCTTTTCAGGGCATCAATGGCGAACTATCAGCTAACTTATGAGATGAAACGGCATGATATACTTACATTATTTACGAGGGTCATTCAATAAATAAGGTGAATTTTTCGGTATAAGGACTTCTAATACAGATAGAAGCTTATTTTATTTATTTATTTATTTTGTTTTACTTCTTTTTCACATGGATTTAATTTCTTTTGCAGATTAAAAAAAAAACTTTGAGAGTTTTGGCGATTAACAAAGATGGCCGACCAAGAAGCATGCTCCAGGATTGAACAGCGGTCAGTTATCAAGTTTTTGGTTGCTGAAGGGTGCAAACCAGTTGAAATTCATAGGAGAATGTCAAATGTGTATGGTGCCACATGTTTCAGCCAAAAAAATGTCTACAAGTGGGCTAAATTGTATAAAGAAGGACAGAGCAGTGTTGAGGATGAAGACAGGCCTGGGTGGCCTACAGAAGTTAGGTCCTGAGGTGATCGAATCAGTCAATGACCTCATTCAGCCTGACAGAAGAACTGCTGTGAACTGCAGGTCAAGAAAGACATAAAGAACAAACGCAGGGGTCATCAGTCAGAAGGAGTCATCTTGCATCATGACAACGCAAGGCCTCACACAGCAGCCCAAACGGTGCAGACTATCAACGAGCTGGGCTGGGATCTGCTCCCTCATCCCCGTTACAGCCCAGACCTTGCCCCTTCAGACTTTCACCTGTTTGGTCCCTTGAAAACGTTCACGAGAGGTACGAAGTTTAAAAGTGACGATGAAGTCTGAGACATCGATCCAAAGATTTTTACGCTGAGGGAATACGGAAGCTTGTACACAGATGGGAAAAGTGTGTGACAGTGCTGTGAGACTACGTTGAAAAATAATAAAAAATGTAAGCTTCTATCTGTATTAGAAGTCCTTATACCGAAAAATTCACCTTATTTATTGAATGACCCTTGTATATTATTGGGACTGTTATCCTCCTATTTATTACCATATTCATAATATTTCGACGGTTGTACGCTCCGGCTTTCTTCAGGCGATTGGAATCTTCGAACCAAATCACTTATTTTGTCCACCGAGGTAGATTGCCCTAGTTCCACGTACCATGGATGTTCTGCGTGTCACGGTTATTTTCCTTTAACTCAACTCTCCAAGATTTTTGCTTCACCACTGAATCTAATCAACGTCTTTACCCACGGGCCAGTCGTTTTTAGAGGTGATGAATAATGGAGGACACTTTTTAGAGGTGGGGAATGAGGGGTAAATAATGAAGGACACGTCATACCTTCCACTTCTTTCAACTTCGTATGCGATGGAAGGCCGTATATGTTTCAGCGGGACTACGTGCACGCTGGCAAAGCTGTGTTCATTCAAGATTGTATTCTTTAGAATTTATCAAGGAGCTCTCGATAAATAGCAGACCATATTCCAAGCATGACCAAATGTTAGACTTATGGATATGTAAGATAGATTCAGGCGAGAAAAATTGTCTCGCACGATGCAGTGAACCAACCTTCTTAGGTGCTGACCTAGCAATCGATTCAATATAATCTTTCCACTTCATTATGAGGTGGGTACGGTTGAGTAATTGCTCGGATTCTACTTGGATCAATTACATTCACTTACGTGCTAATCCCCTTGGGAAAGGTATAAATTCTCTTCTTCCCCACCCCCAGGTATGGGTAAACAGCATTACAGACTGGGTGGCAATTTGTCTAGGAGCAGGAAAACTCTAAATTCAAAACTTTATGTAACCCTGGCGAAGCATATACTATACAGCTATGGATCGTTCGCATTGGCTCGATGATCACGACTACGGTTGAATGATGATGATGTCAGTTGAGAACATTAGCCCGAGAAGGCATAAAGAGTCACTCTCGTGGAGGTCAGCGTCAGCCATTCTGACGGAAAGCGGGAGTTGTCTCTCAGATGATTAATAGAGAGCAGTTTAGTTCTGGCGGCGTTAAAATTAACAAGCAATCTTTTGCTCCAGTTAACAACAGACTGAAGGTCATTTTGGATATCAGGTGCCATTTTGATCTTATGACCAAAGCTGATCAGACTTACTGTCGAGACAGGGAGTAAATAGTTGTGTCATCAGCGTAGATACCAAGATGTAAGCTGATACCATCGGAAAGGCCAATATTGAAAGTAAGATGGAGCCCTGGGGCGACATCTCTATTAATACGAAAATGGCCGTTCAGGATTACTTTCATTTCACGATTTGATATGAAGAATGGATCAGTTCAAAATGTTCAGCTTGTGGAGAAGATTTGTATGCTAATTGTTAGGAAAGCAGTAAACCGAAGATATTTCCACAAGCGAGAAAAGAAATTAACGTAGAACTTACAGTCTCATATATAAAAATTTCAACGATAAAAGGATAAAAGCTAACTGCCAATGAAGTCTTATTCTTTATATGCCGTGTCCTGCCAGGACGTAGGTGGTCATGGCCCTTCACACCTTCCGGTAGCGCTTAATAAATCTTGTCCTTTTCTCCCAAGCATCAATTTACTCAAGCTGATCAAGTATGCCATGCGTTGTCTTCCTCTGTCCCCCTTGCCTTCAATCTATCCTGTGAGTATCAAATTTTCCAAGCCCTCTTTCCTTATTATATGCAACATTAATATCAATTGTCTCTTCCTGTCAGCTTCCTTTTTGTTTCCATTTTCTACGAAACTTTGTCGTTGCTCACATGTCAGGGTCACGGCACTCTGAACATCCTTTTGTAGAACCACATTTCTGTTACTTCATGTATCTTATCCACCTTCGAGGAGATCGACCAGCACTCACTACAATACGAGGGCAGATATCACATAGCTGTTTAGTAATCTTTTCCTTGTTTCTAGCAAAAGTTTCCCATTTCTCAATAATCTGCTTAGCGTTGACTTACTACTGCGCTTAAATTGGTAAGATGAAGATCTAAAGGAGAAAACTCACCAGAACAATTGGGATGGAAATACTTTTACAATTTAAAGATTAACGCATTGTATAAAATGCATAATAAGCCTTTTATATAATACGGTAACCATTGCCTTCAATATTACCTATCCACTGACAATACCAATCTTTCTGATTTTCAATGCACAGAATATAGATTGACCGACGAAACATTTTACGTATGAAAAGTTATTTGCATTTTTCATCTAGTTCTCTCTTTTATGCAATTTTGCCGATTTTCATCAACTTGTAAACTATATTCACAGATGGCTTTGACTAAATAACGTAACACTAACATAACAATCTGTATTTTATGCGCCTAACACTTTCAGGACGTGGACGATCATTGCTCTCCACAACTTCCTATCTTCTATAGCTCTAAACATTATTTGTCTCATCACCATTTCTTCCAGTGCTAGTCCTTCCATCTTTGAACTAGCTAGATGCAACCACCACTTCTATTCTAAAATTTTTTTCTCACACTTTCCACCTATGGAACTCCTTTCTGATTTCTTGCTTCCCTGATAACTACAATCTTCAAAAATCTAAATGTAACGTCAAACGACATCTTCTGTCTACTTGAACACTGTTTTTTTTTTGGGGGGGGGGCTTTCTTCAACCCTCTCTATTTTCTATGTTCTCATTCTCTCACTTTCACTCCCTGTAACCACCTGCGTCTTAGTAGCTTTATCGCCTTGCTTTGCGGGTGGGGGGATGGTTTTAAAAAAGTGACACGTTCATTAATTAGATAACTCGCTGTCTCCCTCTGCCCATCATTCCTTCATTATATCCTGTGATCCTCCAAACCCTCTTCCCTTAATATGTGGCCCTGAAAATTTAACATTTTCGTTCTGATTCTATGTAGAAGTGCTTTTTTGTTTTTATTTTCTTTAAAATCTTTGTTCTGTTGTATTCTCAACATAGTTCAAGAGAACAACATCTCTGTTGCCTCAAATCACCTCTTAATCTATAATGTCGTTGTTTATAATATCAATGATGTCCATGTTCGTTGTTATTTACTGCCATAAGAGGATTGAGATTACATAGAAGCTTAAAACTTTTTTTTGTTTCTGTTTCTTTTTTTTTAGTATCTTTGTTCAGCATTTCAAAGGATTCCAAGGGACTTTCGTATTTCTGTGTCACACATTTCCATCGTCTGTTATAACAATTCCAGGATAGAATTTCTATTCTTGTTTGATTTTGACGTCTCTTATTCGTAGCTCGCGTCCTAGGCTAGTCGTTTTGTTGACAAGCATATATACGGTATTCTCTTCTTTCTTCTAGCTTTCATTTACAATTTTTCAGCCAAGCGTCGGTTGTAAATTTGAACCGATTCATTCATTTCTCCGGAAATAATTAGCTTCTTTATCGCCACCTAGTCGTCATTTATTTATTTATTTATTTATTTTTTTGTTTTGATTCTCGCATAAATTACGATTGTAATCCGCCTCTCAGTTACAAGTCTGCGTCCAACTCAATCCCTCTTGGCCACTCTTTCTTTCTTTCTTTCTTTCTTTAGACGCACTCAATCTCCTTGTTACTCACATTGCCTCTCTCTCTCTCTCTCTCTATCTATCTATCTGTTGTTTTTTTAAGAACCTAGATGAGGAACTAACTATTGCCTTATTAGCCTTCTACCTCTCTAGCAAAAGTACTAAGGTCTCTAATCAACTCTGGATTAGGCAGCCGACAGGGTTTTCTTTCAGACAAGCAATATGGGTTTTAGTTCACTAGGTCAACTGCTGATGTATCTCTATCTGTAAAAGGCAGGATGTGTGTGTGTGAGTGTGTGTGTGTGTGTGTGTGTGTGTGTGTGTGAGTGTGTGTGTGTAACGAATGCACGACCGCAATTTTCGTCGGATTTGCACCAAAATTTACATGCACATGCTTCAATTTAGCAGAAAGGCCAAGGCCGACTTTGCATTTCCCAACTCCCATCGATAGTGGAAATGATCGATTTTTTCATGCTTCTACGGCAGTTTTCCTGTAGTTTGCGGCCATTTTCTACTGGCCAGAGTGAGAGCCAATGGCTGGCTGCCACGAATAGGCAGGAAGATTCTATTGGCCAGCCTGAGAGCCAACAGCTGACTGACAGGAATGTTAACTAGCATGCTAGCATGCAAAAAAAAAGAAAAGAAAATCGATCGCTGCATTCGACACAAGTGGGGAAAATTTAAATCTGCATAGCACTTTACTCCAATTGGCTCATTCGCTTGCTTAGACTCAACGTTGATTCTGATTCCGCAGAACTTGGTTGGGTGTGAAAAAGTATTTGTTGTTAACATTCTTTTTTCATTCGGTTTTTCCAGTTACGAGTCCTTTTTTTCAAGCTGATCGTTTTGTGTTCATTTTGTTTAGTTCTTTTTTCGTAACAGATTTAATGTTTAGTATAGAGCTTAGAAAAAAATTCACAGTGTGAGATAGGCAAGAAGTAAGGCATGTAGCAACATCAGCACGGCAAAGGGCACTTCTTTAAAGGCAAGGAAGAGCAAAATTATGTTAAGTCAAGTGATAGCGATTGCTGTATGAGTCGTACGATTTTTGAATCAAGCCCGGGCAACACCGGGTCATGCTGATAGTTAATGATTATTTCTGAAACAGTTTATCAGGCTTTAGGCAAAAATGGTGAAGCTCGGTCTGTTGTTTTGGATATATCTCGAAGACATCTGACAGGGTTTGGCATACCAGTCTTCTTCACAGGTTGAAAGCTTATGTTATTTCTGGACAAATTTTTGAACTGATTCAGCCTTTCTTATCAAATCGCGAAATGAAAGTTGTCTTGAATGGCCACATTTTTTTTGTATAAATACAGATGTTACCTACGTTTTCTAATTTTAATAAATGACTTCTTTGATGTTATTAGTTCTCAACTCAGTATCTATGATCGTAACATAACTATTTGCACCAGTTTTAATAGTAAGTCTGATTGGTTCGATAAAATCAAATTGACAGCTCATTTTAAATAATGGCCTACAATCTGTAGAAGCAAGGAGTGGCTTGTTAATTTTAACGCTTCAAAAACGAATCTCCTATCATTTATTTATGTGAGAGAACCCTTTTTACCTTTCATCAGCATGGCTGATGCTAACCTCCTGGAGACAGACTCATTGCACCTCCTCGCACTAACGCTTTCAGCTGACATGACGTGGAAAGAGTATATTAACTCGATTGCTGACTCTGAAGCTAATAAAGTAGGTTCACTATGTTGCACTATAGAAATTTACTCGACGGAATCTAACATATTTATAAGTCTACCATTCGTCCATGCTTTGAATATTACTGCCATATCTGGTCTGGGGCTCCTCCTATAGTGACTTTCCAAGCGTGGCTTAGATGTGGCACACGGCCGAAAGTAGGGGCACCCAGTGAGGATCGAACTCATTATTCAGTCGTAATTGTCCTACGAGACAAGCTTGCTAACTATTACACCGCCTCGAGGTGCCCTAGTGATTTTCCAAGCGTAGCTTAGATGTGGCACAAGGCCAAAAGTGTGGGGCACCTAGTGAGGATCGAACTCAATATTCATTCGTAATTGTTCTAACAAGACAAGCTTGCTAACCATTACACCGCCTTGAGGTGGCCTAGGGATTTTCCAAGCGTAGCTTAGATTTGGCACAAGGCCAAAAGTATGGGGCACCTAGTGAGGATCGAACTCAATATTCATTCGTAATTGTTCTAACAAGACAAGCTTGCTAACCATTACACCGCCTTGAGGTGGCCTAGGGATTTTCCAAGCGTAGCTTAGATGTGGCAAAAGGCCAAAAGTATGGGGCACCTAGTGAGGATCGAACTCACTATTCATTCGTAATTGTTCTAGCGAGACAAGCTTGCTAACCATTACACCGCCTCGAGGTGCCCTAGTGATTTTCCAAGTGTAGCTTAGATGTGGCACAAGGCCGAAAGTAGGGGGCACCCAGTGAGGATCGCTGGCGCTCCTCGTATATATTTAGAGATTCTTAATAAAATCTAGAGAAGAATCAGCAATATTATTGGTCCCGACCTGGCATCTCGGCTTCAGTCCCTTTCCTGCCATCACTGTACTTTTTCTATAAATACTTCCAGGGTAATGGTTCTAATGAACTTTCCGCTATTGTATTTAGACTTTATAAACTTAAGCGCAGTGCGAGAGTGGCTTCAAGTTCTCATCATTTTACATTTGAAACTCACATGAGCCATCATCAGAGTGGTTATTTATATATAAATCTCTACAAATCGAGTTGATGCAAATTTCTAATCAGCCACTGACGTGACAGCAATTAAATAGTTATAGGCATTTAAACATTGTCATGAAATTGCTTTAAATGTCGTGTTCATTGGTGCCAGACGGGAGAGTCTTAGTCTTTCAAAAACTGATTTAGAATTTTCACATACAGCCGTCTCTAGGATTTACATGGAATAGTCAGAAAGAATACAAGGGAGCGTCACTTTTGTGGGCTGAAGTCTCTCGTTGTTGAAAGAGGTCGATGGAGATCGACCAAGCGTGTTTAACCTAAGAGAAAGGCAACGGTAGCTCAAATAGACAATCTTTACTAAGTTAAAAAGAAAAGCATCGCTGAACGCACAGCATATTGCACCTTGAATCAGATGAGCTACAATACGAGAAAACGGTCCCAGGTAAAAATTCCCGTCAGATAAAAACAAGAAAATGAGAATTCAGTTTACTCAAGATTACATAAACAGAACAACAGAAGATTGAAAAAACACTGTCTGGTCTTTATTTTTGTTGCGGCATTCAGATGGTTGGGCCAGAATTTGCCCTAAACAAGATCAACGTATGGATCCGTCCTACATTGTATCAGTGGTTCAGGCTGCTGGCGGTGATATAATGGTATGGAGAATATTTATTTAATATATATCGGAATCAATGGTACCTATAAATGCTCGTTGAAATGCCGAGGGCGACCGAGGTTTACGGCTAATCACGTGCTTCAGTTTATGAATACGAAGAGCCTACACTCTGGTAGGATATTCCAACAAAAAAATACACAATCATAAGTAGTTGCAGATTGTTCCACGGCACACAGCAATTAATTTCATGCGTCAAAATGGCTTCCAAAATCACCAGATTTTAATCGTGTGGGACACTTCTGGGATGTAGTGGAAAGAGAGATTCGAAACCAGGAGATGCAGTCAACAAATCTAGAATAATTGCGTAATAGAAGGCAAATGTTGAAATTGTTCTTCTAGAACATCGTCGAGTCTATGCAAAGAAATGATACTGTTCTAAAGGCAAAAAAGCTGTACAACCCGATACTAATAAAGTAACCTGTGAGTGTATCCCATGGAGAGTGAACGGAAAGGTCTGCTTACGAGACTCTAGAGTCGGGATGCTGAAGATAAGATCAATGAGATAAGTGACAAATTTTTACTTATATCAATTATATATATATATATATGTGTGTGTATAAATATAAATAAATATATATATATATATAATTATTTATATATTACATGCGCGGTACTTATTAGAAAGCGCTCAATATCCGAGATAGAGCTAACATATATGGTTTGATCGATGTGAGTTTGTGACCCTGGGTTTCACGCTTTTGCACAAACTCACATCAATCCAACCAAATATATACATATATATATATATATATATATATATATATATATATATATATATGTAATATATTTATAATTGATATATATATATATATATATATATATATATATATATATATGTATATATATATATATATATATATATTTACATATATATCAATTATAAATATATAAATATATATATCATATATATATATATTAGGTTGGTGCAAAAATAATGTCGTCTTCTCACATATGTTACTATGTGAGTAAACGACATTATTTCATATATATATATATATATATATATATATATATATATAGCAA
>OZ010580.1:112058535-112066035 GCA_963932145.1 Acanthosepion lycidas | reverse complement strand
TATATAAAGAGAGAGAGGAGAGAGAGAGATTTTCCAAGCGTAGCTTAGATGTGGCACAAGGTCGAAAATATGGGGCATCCAGTGAGGATCGAACTCACTACACAGTCGTAATTGTTCGTAGCAAGACAAGCTAACCATTACAACCCATCGAGTTGCCCAAAATGATTTTCTAAGCGTTGCTTAGATGCTGCACAAGGCCGAAAGCATGAAGCACCCAGTGAGGATCGAACTCACTATTCAGTCGTAACTGTTTTAGTGAGACAAGCTTGCTAACCATTACACTACGCCGAGGTGGTCAATATGTATGTATGTGTGTGTGTGCGTGTGTGTGTGTATATATATATATATATATATATATATAATTATTTATTTAAAAATATGATTCCAACTCGCTACATAAGAGGTCTCATGTTTCAAAACAAGAGCCGAAAACTTCAAAATAATATTTGAATTAACTTGAGTTAAAGTAGGCTCTTACCATGGTAATTTTTGATTTCAATTCTGACCATACAATTAAAACCCGTAAATTTCAGAAATAAGTCATTCCCAAAAAAATTCGCTTGAAGATGGAACAGAGCCTACTTTAACTCTAACTTTAAGTTAATTCAAATATTATTTTGAAGTTTTCGGCTCTTGTTTTGAAACATGAGACCTCTTATGTAGCGAGTTGGAATCATATTTTTAAATAAATAATTATATTTATGCTCTACTTTCGTATCGAGCACTATTTTTTTAAAATAATTACAAAAATAATAAGGAACTTTGGATTATTTACCAAACCAGTTTCTTTCCTATTTTCTACAATATTTTCTCACATATATATATATATATATATATATATATGCGTGTGTGTATCTATAGTTATTTTACCCTCTAATTTATGTTCATATATATATATATATATATATATATATATATATATATATAAGGCATTCAGCTGTCTCATGAGACTATGGAGTCTATTAGGCTAACTACCTGTTTCCTGTTACAGACGCTCACACAGTCACAATACCTACTAAATGAAGCTCCAGTTTGTACTGCAAGCGAGCGAATCGATGTTACAGTTTCTGGGAGGCAACAAATAATCTGGCATTCTCATTTGTTATACCCGAGGGTGCAACGCTAAATGCCTTGCTCCCAATCATTTCGGAGACTCAAATGTTATCCATCTTTATCACCCAAATGCTTTACGTTATCACAAATCAGAATTTTATTTTGAATTTCGCGTTAGACGAAAAAGCAGGATGCAAAATAATTCCATCATTTGTTAGCCAATCTGTGCTTTGCTGATACAGAAAAAATCGACGACGCTTAAATCAAATCAATAATGAAATTTACGGAAGCAGTTTTTTTTTTTTTTGTCTTGGCGCTCCACATGTTTTGTATACATCTTAAATTATTTACACCCTCAATCGCTTCAGTCTGCATCACAGTTATTTCCCTTGGTTCTGACTCGGAGCTTAAAGATAATCGCTGTTATCAAGGCATCTGACAATGATACGTGTTTTGATTATTTTTATTCACTTCTTGTGCTATTTTCATTGTAGTCAAATATTTCTTCCGGGAAAACATATTTTTTCCTTTCTCTTTTATCTCTCATTTTGTCAATATAATATTTTCCAGCATGTTGGATTAGACAACGTAGGTATTTTTCAGACCCTGCCAGCAATTTCACAGGCTGCGGGTTAAACTTTGAAATAAGGATCCATACCTGTCACTAGGGTGAAATTGGGATTGCTTCAAGTCTCACTTATTTTTCTAAAACACCCCCATGTTCTTTTTAATGGGAGTAGAGGTTTGTCCCTTGTTTCCCGTTTACGATTGGGTTTCCGGCTCCTTCTAAAGTATGTTCTTTTTCATTCACTTCCAGTAACTCTTTGCGTCTTAGTAAAATGGGGCATCTAGTGAGGATCGAACTCACTACACAGTCGTAATTGTTCGTAGCAAGACAAGCTAACCATTACAACCCAACGAGTTGCCCAAAATTGCTTGGGTGAATTGATTTGGGTGAATTGATTTTTAAAAATCTATGCCAATGCTATTAATTTGAGGTGTATCATTTGTTTAAAATGATCACTGCCATTAATTTTAAAGTAAATCAATGGTCGCTTCCCTGAAACGCTCTAGTAAATATCTGACTCTTCATGCTTATCCTCTTGCTTTATAAGAGCCTGATCAAGCGGAAAATGGTGTACTCTTGCCATATTTGGGCGGGAACTTCCCAGTCTACACTTTCTAGATTTGACAGAGTTAAAAAAGCGTCTCCAAGTCTTTGCTGGAGAATTATTTTCTACTGTCCAAACTCTCTCTCTCTCTTTCTCTCACAAGTGGGATGTGGAGAGTCTCTCATTGTTGTAATGCTATTTTCATTGAAAGTGCTCGAATGAACTACATTCCTTGGTTCCGCCAGCTGTAATCTTAACGGTTAGAACCCGTCATGCTACTTGCATTGTAGCAAATCACCCATATATTCCATCGGCGACAAGTCAGTTCCACACGAAAAGCAGTTTCTTCCCGCGAATCACTGCTTTGTGGAACAGACTCCCAAGAGGAAGTTTCACCGATTACTACAATCTTAACCTGTCAAGTCAAGAGTTAACTATTATTTCCCCTTCCTATCCGTATAAACTACCCATCGAGTGGTCGCCGGGACTTGTACAGGATGAAACTTACTGTAAAACCTCAAATATTTCTTTTTTTTTTCAGAAATATTAGCTTTTAAAACTTTAATAAAAGTCTTATATTCAGAAAACTGAATGAGTTTCATCCCAGAAAGCGACTGGATGTGTTGGTGGTGTAACAGATAGCAGCTCGGAATGAGAAATATCATGTTCAAACACCGGTTCTCGTACGACTGCCAAAGTTAAGCAACGTTGAGCCTGATCAGTACCTAGATGTATAACTGTTTGGGAATACAGAGCAATCTCGGTTCTCGAACGTCTAACATGTCGAACAAATCGGTTTTCGAACAGAATATTTGAGATGAAAATGCCTCGGTTTATCGAAAAAAAATTCCGTTCTCGAACAACATATACAGACTACCATCATATATATATATATATATATATATATACAGACTACCATCATATATATATATATATATATATACACACACACACATATATATATATATATATATATACAGACTACCATCATATATATATATATATATACACACACACACACATATATATATATATATATATATATACAGACTACCATCATATATATATATATATATATATATATATATATATATATATACAGACTACCATCATATATATATATATATATATATATATATATATATATATATATATACAGACTACCATCATATATATATATATATATATACAGACTACCATCATATATATATATATAATATATATATATATATATATATGTGTGTGTGTGTGTGTGTGTGTGTGTAAAAAAGAAAGAGGTTGTTGTGGTTCCAACGAGAAAAAGTATGTATATTAAAAAGAAGAGAAGAGAGGTGTCGCAAACGTTTTTGGTTGTAATGTGTATTTATTTAGAAAAAAATATTATGCTTTGTTTTCCATAATTTTACTACACGAGTTTCTGGTCTCGCGACCATCTTCAGGTAAAAGCGGAGATTTCCACATATTATTAAAAATAATTAATTTTTTCCTTATGTTTTTCATTGTTAAAAATTCTCGATATGAGACATTTTCTGTTTTCGTGTTAGTAATCCGAATTTCTTTCTTGATTTTACCTGAAGATGGTCGCGAGCCCAGAAACACGTGTAGTAAAATTATGGAAAACAAAGCATAATATTTTTTTCTAAATAAATCCACATTACAACCAAAGACGTTTGCGACAGCTCTCTTCTCTTCTTTTTAACATAATATATATATATATATATATATATATATATATTAAGACATTTTATGTTCATACAAATATTTAAGTAAATGCTCTGTTTATAATAAATATTTGTATCCATAAAAAAAATGTATAAACATAAAATGTCTTAAAATAATTGTCGGACTTTGTCCATTTCATAATATATATATATATATATATATATATATATATATATATATATATATATATATGTTACTATGAACGTCATTTTAGTGTGTACACTTGTCTGTGTTGATATTAATATGCATGTATCTATGTATGCATGTATGTATGTTTTGCATTTTCGACACGCAATGTATGTTCATAAATGTTAATTATTGATTCATGTACATCGATGAGAATTAGCTTAAAGGTTGCATGCTGCTTCAAGTGTAAGTTGATCATGACTCTCTCTACCTTCCATTTTTTTCTGTGTTATCTATGAATTGCAATTAATTCTTGGGAAAGTTCATGTACGGTTTCCTGTTGCCTTGCCTCTGGCTTTGAGTAAGATCGGATTTATTTCTTCGATCGGCTGTCACCAAATGCTAGAAAGACACGCACACCACCAACACCTAGACGAACTCTGTTATCAAACCAAGAGGTGGTGGTACAGGAATAATAAATAGTGTTATGACTTTCCTAAGGATATTTGTGCGAAAGCGAATGCAATAAAATAGGCTGGAATTTGCCCACAGTTCACTGAGTCTTCTTTCTGCACTGATAACCGCTGAGGTACCCACACATCTTAAAATTGCTTTTTCTTAAAGCTAATGCTTAAAAAAAAAAAAAGAAAGAAACATAATTGCTTTACACATAATCCAAAGTCATGATTTTTCCTGATCTTTATCATTGCAGTTAACGATTATTCTTCGTCACAGAATAAATGAGTAATATAACTCTCCCGCCTTTAATGCTAAAAAAAAAAAGAAGAAAAGAAAAAAAAACACTAAAGAAATGAAACAAACGAGGCCATAAAAAAAATTACGTTTCCCATCAATCTTTGGGTTGAGTGTAACTTGCAATTACAAAAAGCCTCGATACGCAATTCGCGATAATATTTCCATTCGAACAAGAAACAAACAATCAGGTTGAAAGATCAGGATTACGTCAGAGTGGAGAGAATAGATTCGAGGAAGGAGAGAAAGGCAAAAGATTGGAATTAAAGAAAAGGATTTGGGTCGAGTTACGTCACCCCCGCCTGACCAAACATCGCTTATAGGCATTTTACGTCATCTTTACGCCTCTCTAGAGCAATGACCAACAGAGTCGGATTTATAGGCTTTCGAAGGAAGAGCTGACTCATTAAAATATGAACTGCATTTGGAGAAACCTTTTATTGTAAAGTTGTCTGTGGAGCGTGCGGCATGTAAAAACAAAAAAAAACAAAAAAAAACAAAAAAAAAAAAACGAAACTTTGAGCTTGTTCTATCTTTCTGCAAGCAATAAAATGATCAGCATTTCTGAATATATCAGTCATTTAAGAATATGTATGACGCAAATAAGTAAACAAATAAAGTCGTGCTTGTTTATAGTGTACTTTTAATTAAAAGAGTTTTATTTATTAGGGATTTCAATCTCCTGTGGTTTGCACTTTGTAACCAATATCAATAAAAGTACTCATAAAATTTGATTAAATGTATTTTCATTATAGCGGAAGAACGACTGTATCGTACAAGGAATAATGGATTTACGAATAAAATATATATTTATGATGCATATTTAATCTAATTTAATCAGTAATATATATATATGTGTGTGTGTGTACCCAAGTACAGAGTCCGTACACATGGAATAAAATTCCAATAACCAAAGACACTATTCTTAAGAGAGTGCTCAGTACCGTGTAGAGCTAAGTTTTGCAATGATTTTATGAGATGGATATGTTATAAATTTGAATAGATATTATAAATATGTGTGTGTGAGTCAGGAATCATATATATAAATGAATAAAGACAAAAGAAAAATTTACCTAAACTAAGCCGACCATTCTAAATTCTTTTCTTTCTTATAAAATATTCTAGGAATCGAAACAAATGAAAATCTATGAGTGCTAAATCTGGGGAGTATGGAAGATTTAGAAAAACCTCCCATAATAATGATCTGAGTTTTCGAATTCATTATGCAGTGTGTGCAAATACATTATCATAGGGGAAAAAAAAAAAACTTTTTTATTTTGTTTACCAAAGCAGAGCACTTGAACACTTACGACATCATGATTCATTTTCAGTAATAGCCTTCCGTGTCCTAAGTATCTCGTAATGGATGATCGCCTTCATATGCCGTCAGACATCAAGCAAGGACTTCTGTGTATGGAGTCTATTTATTATGTTGACACGGGTTTATAATTTTTTTTTTTTTTTTGATAATCACTATTGTGTGTGGGAGTGTGTTTTCTGTTGACATGCAAAACCTATTTTTCGTCAGCTGTAACGATGAGATCCAAAAATTAAAGCGAGGCTCTCCAAATCAAAACCTGCTGCAGATGGCGGAATGTTGCGTTCGGTTCTCAAACGAAATTTTATAAGGAACACAATTTTATTCTTTGTAAATTTTCCCAATTAAACTCTGAAATGTACGATAAATTCCGAATAAAAGAATTAATAATATAATACTGAACAAATTTTACAACCCATGCTCACATTTCGGTTGACTGATTCATAAAATAAGTAATTACTTTCGAACACCCTTTATATATATATATATATATATATATATATATATATATATATATATATATATATATATACGCGTCCGTAATTGCTTAGAACTTTGTATATTTCTGGCTGAAGTGTCCTGGGGGATAGTTTGTAGATAAAAAATGTGGACATAGAAATCATGCAGTGTTGATTTGTGTGTGTATGAGGGTGGAAGGAAGGATGAGAGGATTCTCGCGTACTTTTCGACGTATGAGTGTATATCAACTCAGTTCTTACAGGCATATAACCCGCACATAAAGGTTTGTGCAGAAGAAACCGCATTCTTTATGGGAAAGCCGATTACGGGAAACAACGTTTCAAATTAATTAACAATCCTTCGCAAAGGGAAAACGTTGTTACAAAAGCTAGATTGACCAATCAAAATACAAGTATTTTCCTGAAGGACCGTAGAGGTTTTCTGTCTCGTCTCTTTTTGTGTGTGTGTATATATATATAAATATGTCTGGGTGCTTATATATTATAATTTGATTGTGTTTTTTTTACGCGCGAGTTTAGGACCCCATTCACACACTCTTAGGATTAAAATGTATACATTGTGAAAGGACCGGATATTAAATTAGCTAAAGTAACTCCAATGAAGAAATAAGTTGAATAACATATATATTTCTTCTTTTCTCCTCAGTAATTTTATAGTTGTAAACTTAATAGCGATTAAATTTTGGTTTTGAAATTAGCAGTTTTTAATTTTAATATTAAATTTTATCATATAATTTAGTAATTATTGGTTAGAATAAATTCTTTTTTAATACTACCCATATTTTATAACATGACTTCGTTGTCAAGCTTTTTGAATTTTCCTATACTTGTATTTTGATTGGTCAACCTAGCTTTTGTAACAACGTTTTCCCCTTGCGAAGGATTGTTAATTAATTTGAAATTTTTAAAACCATTTATTTTACATTCAACATTATTA
>OZ010580.1:112051035-112053535 GCA_963932145.1 Acanthosepion lycidas | reverse complement strand
TTGCATTATAATTAGATGAACTTTTGTTCAAAAAAGTAAAAAAGGTTTAATTCAGTTTATTTTTTAAAAAATGTCACCCAACACGAAAATTTCTAACGTCTTATATAAGCATAGTAGTATTAGGTTGGTGCAAAAATAATGACGTAATAATGTCGTTTTTTGACGTTAAAAAATCCGCCAAAAAACGACATTATTACGTCATTATTTTTTTACCAACCTAATACTATGACATTCTGAAGCATTAGAGGACTTCCTGAGGCCTTTAGAAATTTTTGAAATCTTCTATAACTTGTTTTTGTTTCTTTGTAAGTTTGTATGTTAAGCTATAGCTATAAAGTGTTGCTTTAAAAAATACGAAATTACTATCCAATTAATTCAATAGCAAACTGAAAAATAAAGCTTCTCCAACTTTGCAATTTTTCTTCATTTCTAAGTTTGTATGTTATGCTATATCTATAAACTGTTAAATGCATTAAAAATCCAGAAGTCCTATCGAATTACATCATTAGCAAATTGAAAAATAAAGCTTTTAAAATACTTTGAATTTTTTACCTTTTTGCGTATATGATAAAATCGAATTTTCGGTTTGGGAGTTACCTTTTTCAAGAATTAAAACAAATTAATGCTTTCTCATTACTTTTAAATAAAAGTTCATCGATTTATGACAAAGAAAAATAGGGTTGCATAAGAGAGAGAGAGGGGGGGTATCAAAAATAGTTTTACAAACTTTGGGGGCGGATTCCTGGCATAAAAACCAAGGACAAAATTCCGTATAAAAATATGTCCAAAAGCCCACCGTTGTACTTCAAAAGTTTTGTCACACCTAGATAATATAATGTTCTATTTCAACGTTCTATTGGTTATTATTAAGGAGAGACTTTCACATGAACGATACCAGAATACCCATCAATTGAAGGACGCCATTTGCAGAGCCTTTGCAGCAAAGCGCAGCTTCGTAAAATATCACTCAGGACATTGTACCACTTTATTTTGTGAATAAACTGAATCCAGTACATGGGCTTTACATTACTGTATTACTTGTTTTTTGTTGTTTTTTATTGTTCTCATTACTTTTTGGTAGGGGTTAACGAGCCTCTTGGACCACCTTGTACGTCATGTGGTTAAAACATCCTTACATTTCAAAGGCTTTTTGACAAATGCGCTCCTAGTATTTAATTGAACTATTTTTAAAATCCAAAAGATGGTGTGTATTCTGTATATAGGGAATAAATATTAGGTTGGTGCAAAAATAATGACGTAATAATGTCGTTTTTTGACGTATTTTTAACGTCAAAAAACGACATTATTACGTCATCATTTTTGCACCAACCTAATAATTTAATGTATCCCCGTTTTTTGCAACTCTTTTACGTTAATAGACACATTTTTTTAAACTTCATTGTCCTTCACCATCATAAATACATTTATATTGGTGAAAGAAAGAAGTTGAAAAATTTATATGTTTGAAACACAAAAGTTTAAAAAAAAAAACAACCTTTGAAGAAAACGGTGTTATAAAAATCGAGGATACACTAAATTCTTTATTCTCTTATATACAATGTTCCAACCAGCCAAACAACTTCTAGCCTAAAACTATCATTTTGTGGACCAGACTCCCAAGGTGATGCTCCCCCGACCACTATAATCTTATTCTCGTCAAGTCCAGCTTCAACCGTTATCTATGCTATATACCCTGACAATATGACTTCTTCCTTTACGTCAATCTCATTCACTTACAACCTTGAATGGCTCTTCGGACGTCTACTGAATGAACGGTAGAATATTAAAATAATAACAATATCACCTCACCTGTTGAAAACGACAGAGGTAAGATGACGGCATAACACGAAAATAATGACAATGTTATAAACAGAATATTGTCTGCCAGCTGGACGCTAGCTGGGACCCTTACGCCGGTAAGTGCTGTTTGTTCTTTTGCTATTCTACATCTCCTCCCCCCCCATCGCGTGTGGGTAGTGGACTTTGGGGGGGATGAGTTCCTTTAAACCTGGCTGGTTGTGCGGAAGTAGTCTGGTCAATGCCCGGGGTGGGGGGTCCGTGTTATTGTAGACGGCTGAGCGGTGTTTGAATGCGGGTCGTCTGGGTGGTGGCTTCCTTAGCCTGCTTGATGATACACAGGGCTTCTCCCATTAATGTGACTCCTAGCTCCTTAAGCATAGATCGATCCAGCATTTGAAGGCTCTCAATTGCTGGATTCCAGTCAGTTTGCAGAGTTTGTATTGAGTTAAAACCTGCTTTATTTTTGTCTGCCAGCTGGACGCTAGCTGAGACCCTTACGCCGGTAAGTGCTGTTTATTCTATTGATATTCTACAAATACTTTCATGATAATTCTTCGGTGAACTCTTAGCAATGGTACCTAGACTTTATCGGCTAAAATGACGGTACAGTCTGATCAATTCGCAATTGAATTTGCTAGTTGTAATCGTAGAGAGGCACGGTGGACTTATGGATATCGGCTCGGATAGAGAGCCGAGTTCG
>OZ010580.1:112043535-112046035 GCA_963932145.1 Acanthosepion lycidas | reverse complement strand
CTCTTAAGAATGCCAATTCTTCGGAAGCTTATAATAACCACCTAGACCAGTTCCTCGAACAGAAAGATGTCAAATTCTGAGCGAATGGAATCATGAAGCTGTCTTAGCGATGAAGAAAGAACAAAATGAAACAGGCAGGGTTTAAATAAAACTATGTATAAATATCTACCGTATATACTCGTGTATAAGCCGATTTAATGTATAATGCGACCCCTGATCATTTTTGGATGAATTTTAACCCTTCCAGAAAATAAACCTGTATATAGTGCAACCAGTCATCCAAAATGCATGTTTTTTAACCTCTTTAGAAAAATTACCTGCCGACCTCATATTTTTGGCATAAAAAAAACTGATAATAAAAAGTGCACTCGAATCTAAAATTTGCTCTTTGACTTAATATTGTTATTGACTAACTTAAAAGCGCTACGAATTCCTGTCCCGACTCAACATGTCAAATTTTGTTTTCATTGGAATATTTTCAGGAAAAATTTCCAAGACTATCCCAGATATTATGATACAAGTTTATGGAATGAAATATATATTAACGAAAGGGGTTTGGGTTAATTATCGGGGTATTTTCTTGTCACGTTCAACTTACATATTCTTATTAAAAAATAATTTATTTTCTAGTTGTCAGATATTTATACAATGTGCAAACAAATCTTTATAGATTGAAATCATATAACCTATAATCACACTTGAAAGTATTGGACATATGAACATTATAAAGGCTTTTTCTTTAAGAGATTTTTTTTTATTGCGGCTACAATCCTAAAAGATTATTTATTTTAAATTATTCTGACATCCATTATAACAAATAAAGGGTATATTAATAGTCGGTGCAATTTATTAAGGTGAATAAATTTTACGTTGTACCTTTTTTTTTTGTTAAATTTACCAATAAATTTATGCATAGACCAAAAAATACATATTTCTGATAAGATGTTTAATACTAATATTCAAGTCATTTTTCACATCTGTAGCTACATTTGAAATTGTTTTTTCTTAAACAAATTTTTGTAAAAAATAGTTATATGTGTCACTATATATTTGATTAGCACAATATCTCAGATGCCTGAGTAAAAGATATTTTTTTATTATTTTATATGTTAGTATGGTTTCAGTGGCATTCTATGAACTTCATCCGACTTTTATTACTTAAAATGATTTTTTTTATTTTTTATTTTTTTTTACTCTTTTATTCTTTCAACACAACGCGTTTTATTACTTCCCGTGGGTCTTCTTTGCTTCAATATTGTTTTCCATTCTGATATAATGAAAACGATAGACCAATCATTTTAACCATTCTCATACACTGAGAATAATGGGCCAAACATTTTTATTGGATTCATATCTAGAGTGACTAAATGCTATTCTGTTAATCCCCTGTCTTTGTGACTTTTTTCGCACTGCGGGCAATAGCCTGTTTTACAGAATATAAAGGTGCATTCTCTTTAATGAATATAATCTACTTTAAAGCTTCTTTCGTTGTGAGCTCTACCACTATAAAATAAGGGCATTTTCAAGATCTTACAATCGTTCTCTGAATTTAAGCTAATACCATAATCAAAATATAAGGCAATAATTTTTATGGATTAAATTCTAGACGAAAATATTACCCCACACCTTCCCACTATTGTTGCATTCGTTGACTACTTCTATGAAGAACTCAAACTCGATTACAAACATCAGGTCCATCCAAGGAAGCTATATCTTTATTACTGACAAATACTGCTGAGAAATCAGTTCTCATGTATTTCTTCGTTTAGCATACATGTCCCCCTTTCGAGTTTTTTCTTAAATGTGGTAGTTGGTTCCTTTCATGCTGTTAGCCATATTCTTAATATTATCTATCATATATCTGTCTCCGTTCACAACAACGACTTCTTCAAGGAAATTTTTTTAATATTTTGGATGGCATTCTTAAAGTTGGTTTCTTTTGTTCTTATCTTGGCAAAGTCTTCACACTCTAATCTCATTATTCAACAACCTCTGTTCATTTTTTCACAATTTTCACGGATGTCATCCTATCACTCAATAACTGTAAACCTATTTCACTTACCTTTCATAGTTTTCCTACAACACGTGGCAATCTCTATGCGTCTGAAGTGAAGATTAAATGTCAATAAATATATTATTTATATACATATAATAATTAATAATATATATTAGTAAAAAGCAATTAATAAGAAATAAAAGTGACTAAAATTCAAATCCTAAACATATGACCATTCACCGAATGTCTTAAATATAAACCTTAAACTTATGAATATCCCCTTTATGACCAAGATAATTAATAAATATCTATTCAATAACTATCACGAAAATACAATAGGCAAGGAGTAATCTAATACCTAAAATGATTCTTAATCAATAGCCGTTAGAAAAGAATGAAAACCCGTAAAATAAATGTGCATCCTTCTCATAATACCTCAGTGAAAACATTTATAAATAGTCGAGTTGCTCTTCCAACAAAATGGCCTAACGTTTGCGTTTAAGC
>OZ010580.1:112026035-112031035 GCA_963932145.1 Acanthosepion lycidas | reverse complement strand
TCTTAGCAGCTTTATTGCCTTATTTGGGGTAAAATGATTAAAAAAATAGTTTAGCTCCTAGAACATGATGGACATTTGTGATATATATGACAAAGTCGAAAAAGTTTTTGTGTAACGGGGTTCATCCTTCAGAACGTCATTGTACTAAATTTGTTATGTTGGTGCGACTACGCATGCGTACAAAAGAGGAATGCTGAGAATCTTAAATTTTAATTATATAAAAAAAGTAACATTTTTTTTTTTTAAATCATTTAGATTTTTTCTTCTTGTGAACATAAAACAATGCATGAAATGCGTTGGTTGCCAACCGTAAAGAAACTGAGCACAATTTTGATATAAGAAATGCTTCTCTGATCAAAGGAGAAAATAATTTACGTCGACGTAAATGTCTAGTGATTGCTATAATCGCAAGGTCATTTATGGCCTGGCTCTTAACAATATTTCACCATTCATGGCGAATCTTCACTTATCCCAATGTGGGATAGATAAGTAATAGTAACAAAAAGAAAAAGATTTTGAATGAAATCAAGCTTTAGAATATATATATATATATATATATATATATATATATATATATATATATATATATATATATATATATCATCATTTGATTAAAAATTAAATATTTAAATTGATAACAATCATCATTTTTTAAACATCTAAATTTCTATCAAGCATTGAAATCTATCTTTTACATAAATTTGTTATAACACAATTACAGCCTCTTTCGATTCACTTCCCTCTCCCCCTCTCTCCTTGTCGTAACACTCAATTGTATATATCTGTATTACTGTCTTCTGTCTCCTCTCTCTTTTCCATTTTTCCTTCCCTTTCACCCCACTACCCTCCCATCTCTATATATCATTTCCGTTAAGTTAACCATCTAAATAGGTCAAGATCCGGTCACTCCTCCTACCCCAATATAACGCACGCTTAAGAGAGATATGAAATTAATCCCTCCTTATCATCTACCTTGTCTCTTTAACTACAACCCTCAATCCCCCTGTTAAATTACAAATATTACACTACCCATCAATTTTAATCTCATTTTTCCTTTCATTTCGATGTTGGAAGTGTTACCTGATGATCCGGAGTCCTTTAAAAGGGTTTTGGTGAAATAAATTATTGTAATGGTACTTTAAAGTGGTCTGTTTTTCATTAAATATTAGCTCTGGATTCACATTGAGCTCTCAGGATTTCATCCTCCTTGGAATTACCCATACGGTTTACCAAGTTCTTCGTACTTATATATATATATATATATATATATATATATTAATACAGGTCTCATTGAATAATTTAGACAATTTTTCTATTTATTTTCAATAGGATCCTCTCATATTCACGGACAATCTTCCAAGTATCTTTATTAAAGAAAGAGAAAAGACTACCATGTTCATACATATTCATTTATTCAGAACATTTACGACTTTATCACGATGTCATCATCAGGGTGTTGTATTTCTAAGACAAAATTGTTGCGTTAATATTTTTAACTGTGAAGGAAAAACCCCTAAAGTTATGTACTGTACCAGTTAAATTGTGCACAATATACATATATATATATATATATATATATATATATATATATATATTAAAAGCGACTGACCAGGTTATAATTTTATGTAATTTTTCATATGTTCTTATATTTTTCTTTTCTTTTCAGGACATAAATATTGTCCGAATGTTTAATATATCCAGTTAAAGGAACGCTTTATGTTCCAAACACGGTCAGCACATTATGATCGTGTTCACAGTTGATATTATTGACTGTTGGCTTTTCTTTTCTTTCTTTTCCATTGATAGGTAGTGTTCCGGTCAGCGCTTTAGCGTATAAGATATATATATATAAATATATGGGGATGATTCAAAATTGTGTGTTAGAACTTGTTTATTGAAATATTATTGCATAAAAATATTAAAATTAACTAGAAATAATTTATATCGTTCAAAATCTTAAGTTCGGAAAGCGGAGAATTAAACAAAAGAAAAAAAATATTTAAATTTAGATTCAAAAGTAAAAACTATATCAAGGGGGATAACTCACTTAGGGGGATACTCTAGTTATACTAATTATCTTAAACTAGAACATAGGATGGAAATATAATATAAGTGTGCAAATTTAAAAAGCAACAATAGGTAAGGACTCTAATGTACTTATAAATGTGAACTTGTATATACACAAACGTTATAAATTAATCGAGTGCAGTAATACTGGATTATATGTGTGAATAGATATATAAGAGATGTTATTAATGATGAGTTCTAAGAATATTAAACCTCGTTGCATATTATATTAATATTCGTAAATCTATTTTAATCGGAGTCACTGTTTTTGAGCAGGTGCATGCTTTATAAATACATATAGGCATCAATTCGGACCTCGTGTTCAATAAGTTAGGCTTATTTAAATGTCTTAACTTTCGTGCTTATCTCTAAGCTAATGTTTGTGTTCTTATGGTTGTTTTTTAATCACTAACTTACTTTGATATTGTTGTGCAATTTTTGTATTTGAGATTGTTCAGAGCAGTGGTAAAAACGGGATTTCCAGCTGCTCTCGTTGGATCCAAAGTAATATTTAACATTATCGTCTGCTTTGATCCTGGCTCTGTATATTATCCCTTCAGTCATGCACTGGTCATTTAATGGGCAGGTTACGTTTTTACAGCAGTTACATTGTTACTTTTAGTAAGATTATTTTTTGGTTGTTTTGTCTGGGAGCTTCCTTAGTACATTATTATTATGTTGGGATATGTAATTATCTATGTTTTCTGTACAGCTACAGCTTACCTTAATGTTATTTTTGTTGAAAATCTTTAGTTGTTGGAGAATGTTTAAATTCTACCTCCATTGGTTTGGACATTACTGTGGTATGGCGGGTTACATTTGCATTGTTTTAGCATTTTTTTTTTTTATCTTAGTTGTTATTTCTTCCAAAATACTCCATTTTCACTTTATTGTTGCTGCATTTTGTTAAATCTGACTTTATTATCCGTCAAATTGTTACTGGAGTTGGTTGATAACCTTTATTGTACCAGTTTTTGCAAATTGACAAGTATTCTTATATGTATATAGATAGATAGATAGATAGATAGATAGATAGATAGATAGATAATATTAGTGGTAAATATACACATGAAAAATATATATGCATACATTCATCCACATACATATATATTTTGTATAAAAAAAATTCCAAGAGGATAGAATCCAGGTAGAATTCAATGTCCAGGACAGAGTAAGGATATAATAAAAAGGTTTAAACACTAATATTCCATGGTCATAATTTATTCCATTGGAATCGTAAATACGATCCAATTCATCAGACCTACAAATTCAAAAAGAAAACAGAAAAAAAACTCCGGAAGGAATAAATTATGACCATGGAATATTAGGGTTTAAGCCTTTTTATTATATATATATATATATATATATATATATATATATATATATATATATATATATATATATGTGTGTGTGTGTGTGTGTGTGTGTGTGTGTGTGTGTGTGTATAGTCAGTCCTGGAAATTGACGCATATGGAGTAAATTTAGTCTGATGAAGTCCTAAATGACAAAACGAATAGGAAACCATTTTCCACATTTTGTCCTCTCTTTCTCTCTCTCTCTTTATATATATATATATATATATATATATATATATATATATATATATATATATATATATATTCACTTGTATATCCAGTTCTGGAAATCTATACATACAAGGGTATATCAACACCTTCTAAGCTAAAAGTTGAAAAGAGCATTTCTCCCACACACAAATACATTTTTCAATGCACTTACGCCAACGCTCCTATATAAATCACATTTACCGAACATTGTATAATTAAAGTTTCAAATAAAAATTTAGTAACATGTTTTAACCACACTCTTAAACACTCTCGCTAATCGCTGCTCCCTCCTACCATTCTCTCTAACAAAAGAATTCCGTCATCTGAAAAGCATGCAAAACGTAGGCTTGACGGGATTTAGTCATTGAAACAAGATCGCTCTCTTTAAGCGAAAGCAATGGTCTACTTCTGAGGTGCTTTCACACCAACGAACAATTTTCGTCCTTCGCCTTATAAGCCAAGGGTTGTAAGATTTTTTTTCAATTTATTTATACGTTCTTTTTGTTAATCTAGCAGTGAATTTTTCCTTTGTTTTCCTTTCTGTTCTACATTTGTTACAATGTCTTCTCTTATGGTTTTACATTTTCTTCCCTTCCTAAACCTGTTGACGATATGGTTGTATTCGGAGTCGTTAATGCCGGATAAAGAGTTCCATTTTTTTCCTGATTGTCGCAACATTCATTGAGGACAATGTCGTCATGTCGACATTTTGCACACGCTTACATGTGGAGCTACAAAGCCAGCCTATTATTTTTTCGCAGTTCTGTTCACACTGACAAAAGCGAGAAAGTAATTGAAATAACTTCTCACTTTTTCTTTTATTTATCCAATCTGAACTAGAGTTATGTTAATCATCGACACTGCGAACACAAGAAAAATGGTCGCATTTTGCTCGATCTTGCCTTTGGCGCCATTTCTCCCGTTTGTGTCGCGTTGGGCGTCTTCTCATCTGAGCTGCAGTTTTTATGGTTTCTATCTCAACAATAAACAAGGTTACGTCGTCCGTCATGAAAATATGGCTAGCACGTTCTATTGTAGGGCTGGAGCCTTGAAATGTGTTTGGGTGAAAAATACAACACCAGACCAGTGTCCGGTTTGTTAAAAAAAAAATGGATATAATTAAGTGTGATTTCTTTTGATGTTTATCCTGTTTATTTTTGTATTGGAATAGATTCTTTTTCAGCCACGAAGACTCGGTACTGGATGCTCGCCTTTCTTTCTACTCCCACCCCTTCCCCCTATTTATCACTCATACTATCAATTTAATCCTTGTTTACATAATAATTTAAATATACTTATAAATGTCTTCAAGTATAAAAGCTTCTAATTAATATCAGTTTCATTCATATATATATATATATATATATA
>OZ010580.1:112006035-112013535 GCA_963932145.1 Acanthosepion lycidas | reverse complement strand
CGAAAGATTTTATTAGATATAGTGGATTTAGTGTAGTATATAGTAAATTTCATTTTTTTTAATGGGTATTAGTTTTTATTAAAAAATAATTTAAATTATTTACCGAAACATATCTTAATGAAATATGCTGCCGAAATATACGGATATATATATATATATATATATATATATATATATATATATATATATATATATCTTTTGTAAATTTGGCCATCCTTTAGATATTACCTTTTGATCCTATTCACTTCCGTCAAGACCATGTTTGATCAAAAATTATCAGGACTATTTCTATGGTAAAGAAGGTAGTGCATACAGAGTGAAGCCACTTGTGGCAGATTCCTTGAACCCTGTTGCGCATACACAAGTTATTACGTTCTCTCTCACTTCTCTTGTTTATGGCAGCCCTTGGAAGGCAAGTGTGTAGAGTGTGGTTGCTTCACACAAAAATTCCATCAATGACCATGGATTATGCAGCAGTTTTGGGGCCAATGAAGACATTCCCCAGGTCCTAAAATTACCATATTTTGCAGATTTCACCCCTTGCCATTTTTTTTTACTCTTCCATAATCAAATCCCACTTGAAAAAAAAACAAGATTTCAAGACTTCGTGGAAATCTAAGAGAATGAGTTGAAGCAGCTTCTCGCTGTCCCAAAAAAGAAGTTCCAAGAATGCTTCTATCACTGAAAACGACATTGAAGAAAATGGGTGTCTTTAGAAGCGGGGTTACTTTGAAGGAGATTAAATGCTGAATTGGTATGTGCTGTAGTTTTCTTTTTATGGCATCTGTCCCTTTACACCAGATACTTACCTCTCCACCGGTAATTCTATCTATCTATCTATCTATCTTATATGTCTATAATATCTCAGAATTTCTCTATTTATTTCTCTTGTTCCTCTCTCCTTATTTAATTCACTTCTAATATATTCTTTGATCTATACAACTCTTTTTTCTGTAGATGTGGTACTTTCAATCCGTACATCTGTATCTCTCGCTACCTTTCTCTTTCCCTCAATCTAATACATACATACATACATGCATGAATGCATATCTAAGATGTATTCATCCAAATAAATTTTATTAAATTCTACTGACAAGATCTCCATTCGACTTTTCTTTTGATATATTTCCCATTTCCGAATGAGGTGTCATGAGTATTTATAAAGAAATTATATATTTTTTTATAATCAAGTACTTTCGACTGTTACAGTTATTATCAAGAACTGGGTGTTATCAATAATGTAACATGTATACACAGACTGACAGCATAGCTAGGACTCCTCTCTTGGCTCCGCGTTATCTAATTCTACATGGAATATGTAAAGACCAAAGTTTTTAATCGCTTCAAGAGGGTTTTCTACATATATTTGTGGAGGCACTCTGGTGATTAGCGAGGTCTAAAGGAAAGATGAATGCTTTTCCATATCAGTTGGGTGAGAAGGTTTAACAGTTAGCGGGAGAACTGTCCTTATCTTTTCATGCAAGGGGAAAATTACCAAACGGTTCGTTGTACGTCTATGTAGGCCTCATCGTCGGTCAACTCAGATTATTTTTTGATCACTGGAGACTAGAGTTATCTGTTGACTAAAGTTATCTAGACGAGAAGCTCCATCCTCGCCATGTTACCAGATTGGTTTTTGTAAGACAGCATCAAAACATGCAGCCGTAGCTGAGAATGAAACCCTATTAGTAATGAAATGCCTCCAATGTGTTTTTGAAAAGGAGTTAACAGATGTTATGATATTTTGGCGTTAAATGCGAGTAGACGTAGATGGCATCGATATATGACCCAAGATTCAGTAGCATCCAGAAGTGTTGGTTAACATAATGGATGTTTTGGGGTTATTCGTGAATTTTTTTTTCTGTATGTCGTCTACAAAAGGTTTGGTCTATCTCTTGTTTATTTCAGATGACTTTTCAATTTTTTTTCGGTTCGAAATATTAGGTTGGTGCAAAAATAATGACGTAATATTGTCGTTTTTTGGTGTTAAAAAATACGTCAACAAACGACATTATTACGTCATTATTTTTGCACCAAAAGTTTTGCTAAAAGTGGTAAAAGTAATATATTTCTTACTTTGTCGGTTGATGAAGATTGACCGTTCTTTAAAAGGCTGGTTTCCATACCGAAGACTTCTGTAGCCGTTACATGCTACAGGTTCACTTCTGAATAATCAAGAACTGCGTCGTCAACGAATAGAATTTCGAAAACGCTTTAGGTTCAACAATTTGCTACATCTGCACGAGCGGACGTACACCTTATCTCTGTCATCGATTTCCTCTGTAGTCTATTTAGATATGCGAAAAACTACTGACAACAGCTCTGGGGTAACAACGCAGCTTTACATGATGTCGTTTGGTATTCGAGAGGAGTCTGCAACAGCGGACATCGCATCTGATTTACCAAAACTGAACATCATGACGCTCGATAAACATAGTAATAAATAATTGATCACATTTGTGGAAATAATTTCAGAAAAAAGTATGTGTTGATATTTCTACACGTCTTTAAATGGAAAAAATAAGGAAATCGAAATTTCGACGCCGAAATTTAAATCTGCGAGCCGTGTCCAAATTCTGACGTAGTCTTTCCCTTTCAGACAGAATGTTACATTCTCTAGATTTATCGACACCGAATGTTAAATCTGCGAGCCGTGTCCAAATTCTGACGTAGTCTTTCCCTTTCAGACAGAATGTTACATTCTCTAGATTTATCGATATCGAATGTTAAATCTGCGAGCCGTGTCCAAATTCTGACGTAGTCTTTTCCTTTCAGACAGAATGTTACATTCTCTAGATTTATCGACACCGAATGTTAAATCTGCGAGCCGTGTCCAAATTCTGACGTAGTCTTTTCCTTTCAGACAGAATGTTACATTCTCTAGATTTATCGACACCGAATGTTAAATCTGCGAGCCGTGTCCAAATTCTGACGTAGTCTTTCCCTTTCAGACAGAATGTTACATTCTCCAGATTTATCGACACCGAATGTTAAATCTGCGAGCAGTGTCCAAATTCTGACGTAGTCTTTTCCTTTCAGACAGAATGTTACATTCTCTAGATTTATCGACACCGAATGTTAAATCTGCGAGCCGTGTCCAAATTCTGACGTAGTCTTTTCCTTTCAGACAGAATGTTACATTCTCTAGATTTATCGACACCGAATGTTAAATCTGCGAGCCGTGTCCAAATTCTGACGTAGTCTTTTCCTTTCAGACAGAATGTTACATTCTCTAGATTTATCGACATCGAATGTTAAATCTGCGAGCTGTGTCCTATCGTGCTGCATTCCCTTTTGTACAAATGTTTTTTGGTAATCTAGGAATCCGCCTTTTCTTCCCCTTGCCGTGGATTAAACAGCAGCGTATACTACAGTGAGACCCAGATATAAGAGAAACACGGATATAAGAGAGATTTACTCTGCTCCCAAATTAGAGTCTGTGTTAATGTATATAAATTAGACCAAACCCGGATATAATAGAAACCCGGATATAAGAGATTTGTTCTCCGGTCCCGACAACTCTCTTATATCCGGGTTACACTATATATCTATTTTGGGTTGCAAACAACCTAAGAAAAGAGAAATTCTAAATACCATGCACTGAGGATATGAACGGGAATCCACTCCTCTATCTTAGGCAAGAAGACATAGCAATTCAAAGATAATAGACAAATTGAAATCTGGGGGGAACTATGATTACTTACGTCCTTAAGGATGACTGTAGTTTTATTTTATTTTATTTTATTTTTTTTATTTGTTTAATTCAGGACCACACAGCATCATGTCTTTTGTACCTCTCAATAAATTTTATCTTTTCACCATTTCTCCGAACCCTACTCCGCAATCCATTCATTCACGTTCAACAGGTAGGTTATTTGTTGCTTTACTCTGCCCGCCTCCGTCCTGGGTATGACAATAAACTACATCCGACAGCAAGGCCTTTGATCGTTTTTTTTTTTTCTTTTGAAGAGCGTGGAACCACCTCTTAGATGCTGTTGCTCCGAGCTTCACTCTGACCCGGAGTGGTAGCACCTGTTAGGGTCCCAGCTCTGGGCAAATAGTTAACCCCGAAACTGCGGTCAAAACGCTATGGAAGAATAAATATAGATTTTCATAGTAAAAATACCAGCAATATATTTTTAGAGAAAAATATTACCAGCAGTACATTTGACTCTCGACAAATACACTCTTTACAAAAATACCTCAATGAAACCTCATCTACAAACTGATTTTTATTCGTACAAACCTATCCTAAAAATCTTGTCGGCATCAAATATTCCACTGAGGTTGATATGCCGTAAAAAAATACCCCAAACCAAACCAATACTTTATCCCACTTTCCTTCGGTCTGTCCTGCGACTATCAAATTTTACAAGTCCTCTTTCAGCTGTCTCTACCTGTATAAATGTCCTTTTTGCTGCCATTGCCTGTAGGACTTCGTTGTTGCTCAAATCTTCGGTCCATGGTATTCTCAGTATCCTTCAGTAGAACTATATTTCTGCTGCTTCAAGTTTGTTCAGCATATGCGAGGAGATTGTTCAGCATTCACTGCCATATAGGATAACTGATATTACATAGCACTCCAGTACACTTTTCTTTAATAAGGTGCTGAAAAAAAAACTTACTATTTTAATGGAATTGGAAACTTTAAACGAATCCTCATTTATAATCTTAAACATCTTTCGAAAAACTAGGATACATTTTCTCTCATGCGTATTTTGTTCTCTCTTTCCACGATGTAGGAAGAAATATATATTTTTCATATGAGATATTTTTGTACATTTCATAAGGAATTTAAGTTTTAATAAAGTGTTATACTTATGTTCATTATTTATATTTGAACGAATATCTTCATCATTGTTATTAATATATTAGGTTGGTGCAAAAATAAAGACGTAATAATGTCGTTTTTTGACGTTAAAATATACGTCAAAAAACAACATTATTACGTCATTATTTTTGCACCAACCTAATAATAACGTCTCGGACGTTATGCCCTCCGGCATTCTTCTGGTGTCTACCGATCCGGATAAACTTCAGGGAATTTCAAACTGACAGATCTCGATTGTTTTCGTTCTGCTATCCATGTCTAGGCATATCTCGATCTTGTTCTTATATTTGTTCACGCTGCTTCCACTGAGTCCAAGTATGCCCGAGGATTGAACTCACGTTTCCTATGTAACCAAATTAACAAACCAACGCTTTAACCCAGTAGGCTATTGTTACGTGGGATAATCCTAGTCCTAAAATTTGGAGTCTTGTTCTTCTTTGCTGATAATGCCGCTGCTGCCACGCTTGGTTACATTTGTCACCGCATCTTTTGTATTGCTGTCACTAAAGCCTTGCCATTTCTTATTCATTAACGGACCCCATATTTATTTCTATACTAGGCCGACTTACAGAGTAGCCTGGGCAATGATTAATTCAAACGTTTAATTCTCCAGGGTCGTTCTGTCTCTTTTTGCTTTTTACTTCATTTCACTGTGGTTGGTGACCACTTATCTCCGTACGTGATCAGCTATACCTGATATTATTGTCTCTCCTATAATTATGACTTTTCGGTGATCCCTCAGCATTACTTGTGTATTTTTTGTTAAAACGGAAAAGGAGGGAATACACACAATTCTTTAGTAATGGCCTCTTCGGTGTTTGACTTCATTGAACAGGCTGTTATACAATGATTCTTATTCTTGATCGTATTTCAGAGTTGAAAACAAAGTACGCCTCGTAAGAAATACATGAGTACAACGGATTCTCATTAAGAAATTTTTGACACTTACAAGGTCATAAATTTTCAGTAAAGACCCCATAGCAGAAAGTCGATGATTAAAATGTTTCCACCAAGCAACAGAAAAAGAGGTTCTCGTGGAATTCAGTAAAAATATGCGAACAGTTTGGTTTGATTTATTTTACGGTATATTAATCCACTAGTTCATTTAATGCCAAAATTAATTTTAAAAAAAATGAAGTCTTATGGTTAAACAGTCGAAAAATTTATTTTAAATAGCAAGACTTCCGTTTATTATTGTCATGGGTCCTTACCTATAACTACAGAATGAACTCTTCCTAACACTATGTATACTACGCCTCTCAAGAGAGAGGGTCGAATCAAGCCGAGCTTCTCGGCTTGACGGTCGAACTCTCTGCCTCTGAGCAGAGAGGAACCCGGACGAGGCTCCGCCGAAGGGCAGAGTCTCGTTCGGGGAGGTTGACCAATCCGATCCCGTTTATACGGGTTCTACGGGCATTTTTTGGCCGAGCCTACGGGCTCGGGAAACCCACGTTAAACTCGGCCTTGTGCCATATGCAACCCTCGTGGGGGGTGGCTAGATACCGAGTCGAGTCGAGCCGATAGTAGTTCACTCTAAGCCAGACTGACAGTCATACTAACACCTTCCACATCTTGTATTATTATTTCTTGTAATATACCTTCGTTATTTCTACTCTTGTGTTCGTGTTGTTCTTTCTTCATCCTTACCTGGACCATAAGAGTTATGTTTATATTTTTTAATTATATTTTTGAGATCATTTTAATTTCTCCTAGAAACTGGAATATGTAAAATGAATCAGTATTTTGAAAAAGTTCTTTTAAGCTTTTTGTTTGGTAGTATTTCAAGCTAATTGAATTAAAATTGCTTCAGCTTATCAGTATGCGTTTTATGGTAAATGTTTCTTGGAACGCCACATATATCGGGGCTTCTTCCTTTTTCAGGATATACGAATGGTTTATGGTACTATGTCCAATATGGAGCCTGGACATGATCTTCTATTTTGGCGTTTCTGATGTCATTTTCCTATAGCTGGTTTAATTTTGAACGATTTATTAGTAGGTTGGTGCAAAAACAATCTCGTTTTCTCACATAATAACATATGTGAGAAAACGACATTATTTTTGCACCAACCTAATACTTAGGCAGGAATTCTATAGATTCTGCCACTCAATATATTTATTGATAGCAAAATCCCATCAGATGTGAAACCAACTATCTCAGGTGTCTACTGTGCTTTTTTTTTATAGTTGCTGTTGAATCGCTCAATCATTCTCTGTGATACTAATATATGTCATTATATCCAGCTGCTACAGTAATTTACCCACGCACGCATGAACTCTCTCAGCTATAAATAGGAGCAGGTACTGCCTTTTGGAGAGGGAAATTTCCAGCAGTTAGCTCTGACAGTCGGACCGAACATTCTTGCTGTAACACTCTCGTTTGTATATGTATTACTGTTTCTGTTAATATATTCAATTCCTCTCTTTGTGTCTTTTTTTCTGGTCCCTAACAAAGCCACAAAAGACGGTATCTGTAATATAAGTTATTGATCTTGTTGAGTAGTTTAATGATAAGTGGGCTGACATTAGTGCTGCGACCACTGACATGGAATCAGTGTATGTAATAATTTTTGTTTCCTTGTATTTATGATGTCGATTGGAAAGTCGATAGCATTCACCTCCGCACGAAATATGGAAATCATCTCTGTATCCTCTCAATTTTAATATAT
>OZ010580.1:112003283-112005835 GCA_963932145.1 Acanthosepion lycidas | reverse complement strand
ATCCATTTATTTACTATGTTTCATTCCTGCGTTTGTCATTCATTTGAGACTGGATTTCATCCCGGAATCCACAACAACGGAGATATCACTTTATTCTAATAACAATACATCCCCCAAATCCAAATATATAATAGATATGGTCGGTTTAAACGTATTGCAATATGAAAAGAAACTATTTGTAATTGTATTTTCTAGTCTGATACTGACATAAATTATTGTCTTCTTTATTAGACTAAGATTAAAATGGCGAATTTATCTAGTTTAGTGACAATCTCATCATTTGAAACTCACCTTAAATTAAACAGGCGTCATTCAAGACAAGAGTAATTGAATAAATATAGGTCTTCTATATTTTACGCGACTCTTCCTAAAATTGAGCAAGAACGAAAACGAGGCAGATTTTGCGTACTGTCCAAAACAAAACAAAACAAAAAAGGGAGAAACAGAAACACGCAATACTAAAATATAAAAAATTAAAGTCGTCGAATTTAATCAACGTATAACCCATCTGTAAGGCTTCGTCATGATTCGTTATCTAGCGTTGCTTCATAAATGCACACACCAGAACAAATTACTATGACCCACCTTCGTCGTGAAGAGCTGATGTGACGGGTAATTAATATGTATGAACAACCTGATAAAAAATGGCACTGCATTTTCAATGATTTTAATCGCACGTTCAACACACACACACAAACAAACACAAACAAACAAATAAAAAAGAGAAAACAAATTTGAACATTAAAAAATGATACTGGTGAGGTAACACCGCGGAAAATTGAATCGGGTGCCTGAGTTCAAAACC
The DNA here is from genome assembly GCA_963932145.1 of Acanthosepion lycidas. Taxonomy (NCBI): domain Eukaryota; kingdom Metazoa; phylum Mollusca; class Cephalopoda; order Sepiida; family Sepiidae; genus Acanthosepion; species Acanthosepion lycidas. The sequence continues at coordinate 112,005,030 of OZ010580.1, read as the reverse complement.
TTGCGGTTGCTATTACGTTCAAATCGCAATAATCCCCTTGAGAAAGAATGTGTTTATTATTACTTCCTGCTGTGCTTTTTTATTAATATTATTATTAATTTTGCTGTACTTATTGTTATTATTATTATTATTATTACTTTCTGTTGTGCTTTTATTATTATTACTTTCTCTTGAGATTTTCTGACAATTTTTCTATGGAAATCACCTTCAAGGAAGTCAAAAATATTATGAAACAGCCCTAAAAGATAATGGCTTTTCGGCAACTTGCATCCACACTTTATATTTTTTAAAGCAACAGAAACAAGAAACAACCCACCGTCAAACAAAAATGTAAAAACATACATACTAAAAATTAAACACATACACAAATATTTACCCCCTCAAGCAATCTCCACAAGATATTTAATAGAAACAATAAAATATGCTAAACTTGTACCAAGAACATGTTGCAAATAATAAAAGAATGCATAACAGAAAAATAAACAACAAACATCTCGCACAAATCAAACCCTCCTGCAACTGCAGAACAAAACATTAATTTCCCTTAAATAGCAATTGCTTGAAAACGATATAATATACAAAGCCACTGTGAAGTCAGCAGATAACCAAGAAAAATATACGATATAAGAGTGACTGGACGACCCTGGTAAAAAAACACTACGCACACAAAACATCTTTTGCATACGTAAGTACACGAAAAGCACAATTATATATAAACATATGGGAGAATTAAAAATAAAAATCAAAAACCCAGAAAAATATCATGGAAAAAAAAAGAAGAACAGCCTTTGACTACAACAATAATTAAAGAAAAACTTTAAACTCTGTCTGGAGAATGAGACACTTATAATGCTATTCCCAAATACAAATTGCTAAACAAACAATCGTAAATTATTAGGTTGGTGCAAAAATAATTACGTTTTTTCACATAGTAAAATATGTTAGAAAACGAAATTATTTTTGCACCAACCTAATATCTCAAAATGCAGCCACGAAAATAATATTTCTGTACGTTACTTAAACGAACATTAAAAACGAACACTTTGTAGAATATTGCCCTGGAAAATGCAAATATATGCACTATATACAACATGGAGAATGCTAAATATTAGGTTGGTGCAAAAATAATGTCGTTTTCTCCCATATGTTACTATGTGAGAAAACGACATTATTTTTGCACCAACCTAATACGTTAGAGAAAGAAATATCTTAAAGGAAGCAAGATAACCAAGAGAGAAAAATAACAAACAAAAAAAAAATCAAAAATAAATAAACAAATCAAATAAATTTTAAAGTAGCAAACTGCGCATATAAACACATGTAATAATAATAATAATAATAATAATAATCAAGAACAAAAACTTATTGTCTGAATTTGGGTGATGAATAGTTATTATTATTTACACTATTTATATTGGAAAAGTTACCCTTATCTTTATAGTTGTTATCATAACGTTCCGACCGTTGTGCGCACCGGCCTTCCTCACGTGTATATCGAACTCGGTAACCTATCGGCAATTCCGAACTGAACCCTTTATTTAATCTACGGCGGTAGCATTCAGCTACCCATGTCTACGGATATTGTGCAGTTCTTCTTTTTTTTTTTTTTTTAGCGCTTTTCAGTCATTGCCCAACCATTTCCATTGAGTGCCAGTCAACACAGTCCTACCCAGGGGATTGAACTCATGACCACTATGCAACCAAAATCAGAAACTAATGCATTACCAACTAGACCACAGTGAGAGGT
>OZ010580.1:111978283-111990783 GCA_963932145.1 Acanthosepion lycidas | reverse complement strand
AATGGCCGAAATTTTAAGAAAATTTGACAAAATTAATATCGACTACAGGTTACAAATCAAATATAAACATATAAAAAATAAATATAACTATTATCTAATCTAGCAAGGACCTATATTTCTATGTTCAAAAGCACATGCGAATACACACATACACAATAACATATACACGTACATATATACATATAGGCGTGTACACACACACACACATATATATATATATATATATATATATATATATATATATTCATATACATATATATACATACACATACATAAATATTTACCACTAATATTATCTATCTCTATATATATATATATATATATATATATATATATATCGTGGCTGTCCTCTCGGTTTCGAGCGTGACCACCTCCTGTATTTTATGTCCTCACTCCCCCTCCCCTCAAATTCTATGTATTCATAGGTGACTCTTCAGGCCAGTCAAACTGCGACAAATTTTGCCACAGAATTGGCATACCCGATCAGTTTTGTTTACAGTGACATTATTCGGGTGCACAGTAGGTTTTGCACATTTACGCAAATGGCTTTTGAAGCCGGCAAAAGATAGGCACAATTTTTCCGCATATGTCACAATTAACGTAGCGAATTTGTGGACCCGGTGCTGGACCCTGTTCGCCTTTACGAATCAGACGTTTGTAGGCACTGTACTGCATACAGCTATTCTCAAAGGACTCAATGCTTTCGTGAATTATTTTCCGCCACTTACTTCTATCCAAAGCCATTTTTTCCCATTGGTCTACAGATAGTCCAGATTGTTTCGGATAAGATTTTATTGTGTCCTTAAATCTCTTCTTCGGCTTTGATGCATTTCTCTTTCCTTCCCACATTTCACCATAGAACAGCCGTTTTGGCAGCCGACTGTCATCCATACGCGCAATGTGACCGACCCATCGGAGACAATTTTTCATTACCATCGACTGAATGCTTGGTAGCCCTGCTTTCTCTAATACTTCTGTATCTGAGACATGGGACTGCGATGTGATATGAAGTATCTGTCTCAGACACCATTGATGGAAGCCCTCAAGAAGTTTTAGTTGATGTTTATAGTGTCCATGTTTCGCTTGCATACAGGAGGGCCGTCAAAACACATACTTTGTACACAATGATTTTCGTATGTTACTTGATACCATGCTGGGGCCACACAGGTTTTTTAAGTGCTGAAAAAGACCAAGAAGCCCTTTCAATGCGGAAAGAGAATTCTCTGTTGATGCTGCATCCTTCAGAGAGGGTACTGCCAAGATATACAAAAGAATGTACTGCGTCTAATTTATTTCCTTCAACGAATATAGTTGGTTCCATATAGGGTGATCCGGGTGCTGGATCATACATGGCGACTGTCTTTTTTTGGTTGATCCTTAAAACGAATGAGTTACATGCAGATACAAAATGGTTCATAAAGCATTGCAGCTCATCTTCAGAATGTGCAACGATGTCACAGTCATCCGCGTAGAGCAGCTCCCTCACCAATGAAGAAGAGACTTTTGTTTGAGAAAACAGTCTACGGACATTATATACACTGCCAGATGTCCGATATCTGATGTAAATACCGTTTGGGTTTTCATAGAAGGCCACGAGAAAGACTATGGCGAAGTAGATATTGAATAACATGAGTGAAGAAATGTCACCCTGTTTGACCCCATTGTTTATAGGTATTTCTTCAGATAGAGTGCCATTAAAGCCAACTCTAGCCTTCATTCCGTCATGAAGAGAACGAATCAGACCCACGAATTTCTCAGAGCAGCCCAGCTTTGATAAGATCTTCCAAAGAGTTGATTTGTTTACGATGTCAAATGCTTTTGATAAGTCAATGAAACACTGGTAGAATGGAAGATTTTGTTCTTTACACTTCTGTTGCAATTGCCGAGCACTGAAAATCATATCCACAGTGCCGCGGCTTGCACTGAAACCACACTGTGATTCTGGCAGTATTCCATTGACATTTGTGTGGACTAATCTATTTAAAATAATCCATGAAAAAAACTTTCCAACAGTAGACAGCAAAGATATACCCCTAGAATTGCCGCAGTCCGACCTGGAACCCTTCTTATACAAAGACAAGTATTGCATCTCTCCAGTCCTGAGGTACTTCACTTCCCCATGCATTTTAGATGACTTGCTCCAGGAGATCGATCATTCTCTCACCGTCATTCTTTAGAACCTCTACTGTTATACCATCCATTCCTGGCGCTTTGTTGTTTTTCATTTGACTCACAGAAGCTTCTATCTCACCTCTGGAAGGTCCGTCATCAAGAGCCATAATTGGCTCGTGTTGCTTAATGAGATCTAGTACAGAGTCATCAACGACTGGATAGCGATTATGGTGTTCGCTATAATGTTCACACCATCGTTTCTTGATATCCTCTGGTTGTTTCAATATGGTACCATCTTTTGATTTGAGAGGAGCAAAAGTTGATTGCTGCGGACCATAGAGCTCTTTGATTATTTGGTAAAACAATCTCGAGTTTTTACTGTTTGCTGCAAGTTGTGCCTCTTCTGCTTTCTTGAGCCACCACTGGTTTTGGATTTCGTGCATACGTGTTAGTGCCACTTTTTGGAAATCCTTGTATGTTTTTATAGCTTCCATTTTTGCTTGGATAGATAGACTTGATGACAAGGTTTTCTGGAAAAGATTACGTTTTGTTTCAAGAAGTGCATCAATTTCCTCATAATTTTCAGCAAACCAGTCTTGGCGCTTCTTTTTCTGAACTCCTAAAATGTCATGAGCTGCTTGAAAGCACTTTCACTCTGAAATCCTCCCATAAATTTGTTTCATCTAGTTCGATAGAGGTAAGTGCATTCTGGAAGATGATCTTTGTTTCAGGGAGATGAAAAAATTTTGAAACCTCAAGCTTTTTTGCTTTTTTTTGTGCATGATGTGGTGCTATGTCGTGCTTTGGGGCGGATTCTAAGTTTCATTTTGGCTCTTACCAGGCGATGATCTGTTCAACATTCAGCGCCTCTCATAACTCGGACATGGTGAAGATCTTGTAGATCACGCTGACGAACAATAACATAATCAATCATGTACCAATGTTTAGAACGTGGATGTTGCCATGTGCTTTTGTATTTGTTTTTCTGACGAAACCACGTGTTTCCAATCACGAGATCATGCTCGTTGCAAAACTGCAAGAGCTGAAGGCCATTGCTGTTTGCATTTCCCACTCCATTTGAACCTAAACATTTCCAAGTTTGAGAATCCCTCCCCACTCTCGCATTGAAATCGCCAAGTAGAATGATCTTATCATCCTCAGGGATATTGAGAAAGAGTTGCCTTAGCTCATCATAAAAAGAGAGTATGTTGGTTTCAGGGGAGTCCATGTTTGGGGCATAAACCGACACGATTGTGACAAAACGTTTTTGTCGCAGAGGAAGACTTACTGAAATAATGCGTTCTGATTTATCAAAAAGAAGTTCCTGCAAGTTTTTCAATAGGGAGGATTTGATGGCAAAACCTACACCGTGTTTTCTCGCTTCATCATCAGGTTTCCCCTTCCAAAAGAAAGTATAACCAAATCTTGTCTCTGTGAGCTGACCATCATCAGCCATATAGTCATCTCACACACACACACACACATATATATATATATATGAAGAAAAATATACGGGAAAAAAAACAAACAAAAATCCTCATATGCAATTATGCTGTTTTAATGTTAATATGTCAACGTCGGACGTTTCGGTCTAATAAACCATCTTTAGGACATATTCATAAAATATAATTAAGATTATCAATTCAACATGACAAAGACGATGGACATAAGAACAAGACTTATCCAAACAGATCTGTCATGTTCAATTGATAATGTTAATTATATTTTATGAATATGTCCTGAAGATGGTTTATTAGACCGAAACGTCCGACGTTGACATATTAACATTAAAACAGCATAATTGCATATGAGGATTTTTCTTTGCTTTTTCCGTATATTTTTCTTCATACTGTCGGATCTATATCCATATATATATATATATATATATATATATATATATATATATATATATATATATATATATGTATGTGTATGTGTATGTGTATGTATGTATGTATGTATATTATGAAATGGACAAAGTCCGACAATTATTTTAAGACATTTTTATGTTGATACATTCTTTTTGTAGAAACAAATATTTAAGTAATTGCTCTGTTTATAATAAACAGTATTAAACAACATTTACCGGCCTGAATGTCCGAGAAATTTTCACAGGATTCGAACCTGTATCCTATACGGAACCGTCATTTAGCTTGACGTGTCTTAACCGATTAAGAAAATACAGTAAATTCGACCTTGCTAACCGACCGCTCCTCTGTGGCCAAATCGGTTAAGGCACGTCACGCTAAATAACGGTTCCGTATAGGATACAGGTTCGAATCCTGTCGGAGGACGAATATTTTCTATGAAAATTTCTCGGATATTCAGGCCGGTAAATGTTGTTTAATAGTGTTTATTATAAACATTTGCTTAAATATTTGTTTCTATAAAAAGAATGTATAAACATAAAAATGTCTTTATATATATATATATATATATATATATATATATATATATACACAAATGGAAAAGAATATAAACTCATACGTTCATAACACTGATTGAAAAAAGGGCTCAATACAAAATTCGAGCAATAAATATTTATTATAAACTGTTACATTGGAACATGGAAGTTACCACAACAAAAATGCATATTTGTTTCGATGCTAATTTCGACATCTCATTAGGTGGTTACCACCAATGTTAACCACCTGATGAGATGTCTATATTAGACATTGATACAATTATGCATTTTTATCGTGGTATCTTGCATGTTCCAGTGTAACAGTTTATTATTATTATATATATATATATATATATATATATATATATATATATAGAGAGAGAGAGAGAGAGAGAGAGACAGACAGACAAACAAACACTGTGAGGGATGATATTTTTAGACTTCATATACTAAGTGACTGTTTATAAGAAAATTGAACACAGACTACGCCGCGCTGGAGATAGTTTCGCCCATCACCGCAGATTATCACAGAACCAAAACGTTAACCTGAAAACTCAAGTCGTGTTCTTAAATAGCGTCGTCAAATCGAGACTTTCATTTGGATGCCATGCATGGCGCCAAACTGGTTCAGAAATATCTAAACCGTCAGCTGTAAACAACTACTTAATCAGAAAAAATGGCTTTGAGCGACTGGGCCATGGCGAAGACCATATCCTTCTTCGAACCTTATGGATGCCACTACAGAATAACAGAAACCACATCACTTGAGGAATTCCAGCATTAGCAACAACTAAAATAGATATCACATTTAACCCAAAGAGAAAATATTGGCATAATGAAGATGTTGACATTTCATTCTATTTCAAATAAAAGGGAAACATACGTCAATAGTGGAAAAGGCTGTAACAGCTACTGGACTTGAGAAATTTAACTTTCTGAAAAAAATGTTTTAAGAGAAAGATTTTTAAATTTAAACCGACAGTAGTACTACCTGCTCAGTAATTGAATGCCAGATATTTCCTTATAAGGATACAGTTGATATTACCATTACCGTGTGATATCCGCGTCCACTGGGTTATGTACGGCTCCTACAAATCTAAATCTTTCTTCGGCTATTAGTACTGAAAAGGCTTCCGTGACAGCCTGCAAATTTGTTTTCAGCTATTTATCTAACCCTATTTGTTTCTTTGTTGTCTTTTTGGCAGAACCTTGCAATAAGATATCCTATCATAGACTCCTGCCTCTCTTTTTCCCTACGCCTTTTTTATTGTTTTTTTTTTTTTTTTTTTTTTTCATTTATCCTCGTTCGGTCAATTGAGACAATTCTGATAGCGCACTCCCTCACCTCCACTAATTCGCGCAGTTCCCATGTCGTTCATATTTCACAGTCCTCCCCCTCCGCCTATCCCTTTTTTTGCCCCTCTCCACCCTGACCCTCTCATGCATCGGATTACGTCATACGAGCCTGACGAGTCACGCTTTCTTTTCATGGCCAAAGTTGTGAACAGTTTAAAGATAGCGTCACTGTTGTCGCCCACTAAGCGGAAACTCCCGGGCGACACGTATCGTTTGTAATATTACGTTGCCCAAACGGCAAGTGTGCTTTTTCAAAACGTTCTTTTTAAATACACAGTCCATTTCAGCAGACACTCCTTAATGATTCTGATGTTTTTTTTCTTTATTTATTTTTCTTTATAACTTATGATTAAGATCATCATCGGCATCATTATTATTGCTGTTCTTGTCTTAAATTCTATGATTCACGCCGGTGTAGGAATGGCGTTTTGCAGAAGAGAAAATGTCAGGGGCACTCCTGAAGACTTCAATAACTTTCTCATTATTCTTTCCATTTTCAGAAAGATTGTGCTTGTAATGTGTGTGTGTGTGTGTGTGTGATATTCTAGACTAGTGGTTTTCAAGCATTTTCTAGCTACCACACCCTTGGTTCCCAGATCACATCCCTAAAACCCATCCCTCGTAAACTAATATGGAGATACTTCCTTCTTCATTTGTCTATATTTCTGAGACGAGGTATTGTAATTATTTACACTTTTAACATCGTTCGAACAGTTGTCCTCATTTTCGTTGCCATATTCACAACGTTTCGATCGTTGCAAGCTTCGGTCTTCTTAAGGATCTGTCTATATTTATGAGGTGAGCTCTTGTAATTATTTACATCGTACGGACTGTTTTCCTCATCTTTGTTGTCATATTCACGACGTTTCGACCATTGTACGCTCCAGCCTTGTTCAGGATTTGTCTTTATTTCTGACATGAATTAATTATTTACACTACTTACATTGGATAAAAGCGTTGGTTGAATCTAGTGACACCTGATGAGATGTCTATATTAGACATTGAAACAATTATGCATTTTTATCGTGGTATCTTGCATAGTGGAAAAGGCTTTAAGAGAAAGATTTTTAAATTTAAAAAATAATGTTGCCAGCTATACGATTTTGAAACAATGTTGCCAGCTATGCGTTTTTGAAAAAATAATGTTGCCAGCATGTTTTTTGGAAAAAAATAATGTTGCCAGCTATACACTTTTTGAAAAAAATAATGTTGCCAGCTATACGATTTTGAAACAATGTTGCCAGCTATACGTTTTTTGGAAAAATAATGTTGCCAGCTATACGATTTTGAAACAATGTTGCCAGCTATACGTTTTTTGGAAAAATAATGTTGCCAGCTATGCGTTTTTGAAAAAATAATGTTGCCAGCTATATGTTTAATAGTACTGTATATTTAATATATGTATAGGTATATGTGTATATATATAAATATCAATTTATTTTTTAAACAGGTCAATATCTGACGACGACGGAGGTGAACAAAAACTGGGAGAGTTTAGTTAAAAGGGAGATAACTTACACTGAAATATCCGGAAAATGCATGGCACTTGTAACTAGAACTATCTACCCCGATAGACGAAATAAAGGGTTCGATTCAAAATTCTTTCTTGATATTAGATATAAAGCAAATCCAGAACTTCATTTGATCTAACACTTTAAATACATATATGTACTTTGGTTTTTATTCGATCCCATTAGATAAGATATCACCGGAAGAATTTCAGTGACTATATCTCTACAAACCTAGGCTATAGTCCCCTGCAGATGTTGGAACTCTGATCATGCTGCCCAGATAACGTCAACATAGTACAAACAAACGTCAGGGATTTTCATTTTTACCACCCTCTATTTTGTCACCGCTCTCAGAAACTGGGGCGGTACTGTCCACCTTGAGAATCGCTGTTTTGATCCATTCTTCCCAATAAGCATTTCGGGAGATTTTTCAGTGGTTCAATGATTATTAAAGTAAAAATGACCTAAACTTTTCTGCATTTATTTTTTGCTGCATTATTCATCAGTAGTTTTTCTATTGATTGAGTGCGTTATTCTTTCTTGGAATTTCTTAGATGAAACATTGTCATTGTTATAACAGATTATTTTTACTCTAAATCTATGGCGGCCTGGGTATGGCGATAAACTACATCCGTGTCCTGGGTATGACGATAAACTACGTCCAACAACAAGGCTTCAGATAATGTTTTCGGAAAAATAATGTTGCCAGCTATACATTTTTTTTTGAAAAAATAATGTTGCCAGCTATACGTTTTTTGGAAAAAAAATAATGTTGCCAGCTATACACTTTATGAAAAAAATAATGTTGCCAGCTATACGATTTTGAAACAATGTTGCCAGCTATACGTTTTTTGGAAAAATAATGTTGCCAGCTATATGTTTAATAGTACTGTATATTTAATATATGTATAGGTATATGTGTGTGTGTGTGTATATATATATATATATATATATATATATATATATATATATATATATATATTAAGAAATGGACGAAGTCCGACAATTTATTTATTAAAGACATTTTTATGTTTAACGTTGTTTTTATAGATACAAGTATTTAAGCAAATGCTCTGTTTATAATAAACAGTATTAAATAACATTTACCGGCCTGAATGTCCGAGAAATTTTCATAGAAAATATTCGTCCTTTGACAAGTCGAATTGAAGTTTATAAGCAGTAAATTCGACCTTGCCAACCGAACGATCCTTTGCAGCCGAGCGGTTAGGCACGTCAGGCTAAATGACGGTTCCGTATAGGATGCAGGTTCGAATCCTGTCAAAGGACGAATATTTTTCGGACATTCAGGCCGGTAAATGTTATTTAATACTGTTTATTATAAACAGAGCATTTACTTAAATAGTTGTATCTATAAAAACAACGTTAAACATAAAAATGTCTTTAATATATATATATATTTATATATATATATATCTTAATTTGGCATTAAATGACCTACAGTGGTTGATATGCCATAAAACCCAACCAACCAATCTAAATCTATATTACTTATTTAATTAATGATCGACGAATGTAGAAAACGACTTGAGTGTTGTGATAAACAATAAGAAAAACAGGATGAAAGAAAAACTAGTCACAATTTTAATAAAGAAAATCTGTCAGCTTAGCTTTTGGGGGAAATTAGGTTCGATGCTATTACTACTACTCCTAATAATAATAAGAGATGTAAACAAAATATGGCGTAGAGAAAATCGGGTAAAGAAAAATAAAGTTGTATAAATAAATTTGAAGAAAACCAGCTCGTTTGATTTGTGGCCTAATCATTAAGGTGTATATTCGTTATTTTTAATTATTTCATCCCTAAGAAAGACAATAAAGTCACTAAGACGCAAGCGGTTACTGGATGTCAAAGAATATGAGGAAAAGAAATTATTAAGTGCCAAGAACAATATAAGAACAAGAATTAAGAAGACAGAAGATAACGATTGACATTGCATTTACATTTTTGAAGATCAACGTTGACTGGGAAGCAACAGACCGAAAGCGAATTCCACAAGCGAGAAGTGCAATAGAAGAAAATATTAACATAGAACTTGCAGTTACATCTAGACAGGTCAACTGTAAAATGATGAGGTCTGGTCGTCAATCCAGTACCTCGCTTAAATTCATAGAGTCTAGGTACCAAAGGGGAAAGCTCATCAAAATAATTACCAGGCCTTCACTGGGGGTAATCAATCTTATGTATCCCCTGATATTTCTTTCTTTAATTTTTGTACTTGGTGGGCCTTGAGTACATTAAATTCGTGTCTGAAGGTTTTATGCAGGTCATGCTGGATGCTGGTTCGGTCTTATTCATCGATAATTCTGTTGAAGAAGACCTGAAGCCTCTGGAAGATATCACATTGCATTTTTTTTTTTTTTTTTTTTTTGTTTTGTTTTATCCAACGGTTTTACTTGATTCATTCTCGGACAATGGAGTGCCCCGCTTTTTCTGACACCAGACGGCTATTCTTGAATTGTCGGGAAGTCTTGGTACCAAGCAAGAAGGGATGAGTCGTAAGTCTCTCTATCTGTGTAGGAATGGCAAATGGTTTGATATTCGTGCCAGCTTCTGGTGGGATTTTTCTAATTGTCTCCATATTTTTGGTGTATCGGGTCCGTGACGATCCTTCAATATCTGTCTATAATTTTTTAGATGACAATTATTTTATATTTACAACATTCTAAAACCTAATACAATTAAAACTAATGCAATGCAATATTTATCATTTACCAACTTATAAAAAATAAATCTGAAAACAATTTTTCATTCATAAATTTATAAACATTTAGTAAATTATTAAAATATGTGAATCAACTATAAGGAAATCTTTTATTATTTATCATTCGTTTTCGAATTCCAATGAAATCAGTTGCATTCACTTACGTGCTAATATCGTTGGGGAAGGTGTGAATCCTCTTTTCTCCTTCTCAACTACGGGCAAATAGCAAGACAGACCGGATAACAACTGGCAACCTAATGCGAGGAAAAGTCTGCCTCGTCAGTCATGTATCGAAAGATGCATGATCGCCTAAGCGTTTATCACGCATGGCACTGTTGTGGGACTCTCCCCTTTTTACATAAGATGGACTCGTCCAAAGTATACTTATACTGACAGAGAGAATACCTGCTGTTGAGATACGTGGAGATACTTTGAGATACGTTGAGAGATACAGGGTGGCCTCAGAGAGTTATACAAGAGTCCAGCGAGAGAGAGAGAGAGAGAGAGAGAGATGATTACGGCTTTACTTACAGAGACTTGTACATATACTTTCTACTAACCCGCATTCCTGGACTACTAATCTTCACTTCAAGTCAGTATTCTTACGTTTAATAGACTTATTTTTCTATCTATTTTTTTACTGGCGTTGTTTATTTATTTGTGCAGGATTCCATTCCCGGAATCCACAACAGGCACATAACTGAATGAATATTCGAATCAATTAGCCAATGTTTTACCAACTATTACAATAAACAATCTAATAAATAAATCGTGTTTCTTATTTTTGTTGTCAATTCTCAAGAACAGAGAAAATGTATAAATTCATTTTTGCCATATGTTTACTTTTTATTACAATTCTAATCAACGCTTTTTAAAGTAATAAACGTTGCGCAGGGGTGATGATAGTTAAAAGAATAGCTGTATCAATGGAAAAAAAAAAACATCCTTTTTGCGGACACAAAGATCCAAGTTTGTCAAGGATTTCACTATAATAAACACAATTCTAAGACTTCGTATTTTGTTTTATTTTTATTTTCCTTCTTCATGTAAGTAGCCATTTTATATTTAAAAATTCTTATTTGATGTTTATTCACAATAAATAACATAATACGTGATGTCCTTCCTAATTGAATGTTTTATACAAATTCTCTTATAATTAATAATACAGAGTATTTTACAATTGTTGAAACAAAGCAACGGCCTCTCAGATGGGGTAAGTTCGAGGAATGTGAGTACATTGTTGAGGAGGAACAGTGGTTCCAGCAGGATAGTACTCCTGCACATAATGCTAATTTTACCATGGCATGATCCCGTGAAAGGTTTGGGGAGCGTCTCATCAGCAGCATGCTCAAGCGGAATGGGTATCTCAGTCGCCTGACCTGAACCCCCCAGTTTTCTTCCTCTGATGGTACCTCAAGTACGCGCCATTGCTGCACTGAAGGTAACCATCACTGAGAAGATTCAAGCGATCACCAAGAAGGAATGTACATCCGTTATCACCAACTTTGCATTCAACCGCTCCTGATGACATTTTGGGCTCATGTTTGAGACTAAATGGTTGCAAATTCTAAAATATTATAATTTTACATTTCAATAAATGTAATTTCCATTACTCTATCATTTGTAGTCCTCCTTTGTGCCCTATGACTGTTTCAAAACATCTTCTAAATATGGCGGAAAATGGACTGTTTGAATAAAAAAAAAAATTATTTTTATTGGTGGCATATATAAAATATAACATTTGTTGGTTTCGTGTATATGTTTTTACTAGCAACATGGCCCGGCGTTGCCCGTGCTTGATTAAAAAATCGTACGACTCATACAGCAATCGCTATCACTTCACTTAAAATATTTTTGCCCTTCCTTGCTTTTAAAAGAGTGCACTTTTCCGTGCTGATGTTGCTACATGCCTTACTTCTTGCCTATCTCACACTGTGAATTTTTTCTAAGCTCTATACTAAACATTAAATCTTTTACGAAAAAAGAACTAAACAAAATGAACACAAAACGAAGAGCTTTAAAAAATAGACTCGTAACTGGAAAAACCGAATGAAAAAAGAATGTTAACAACAAATACTTTTTCACACGCAACCCAGTTTTGCGGAATCAGAATCAATGTTGAGTTTAAGCAAGCGAATGAGCCAACTGGAGTAGAGTGCCATGCAGATTTAAATTTTTCCCACTTGTGACGATTTTTCCCTGTGCCATGTGTCCTCAAGGACACATGGCACAGTGGATAAAGGCGTTGGTTAGATCCAGTGACAGGACTCAAAGAGTGTGAGTTCAATACCCGGTTAAGGCAGTGGAGAAATTTCAGAGGGAAAAATTAACAGGAGATAACTGATAACTGACATCCATTAAACACGGAATGTGGAACTAGAATAGTCTACCCCA
>OZ010580.1:111945783-111970783 GCA_963932145.1 Acanthosepion lycidas | reverse complement strand
TTGTATGTTACAATTCAGAGCTGATTTTCAGGTACGTTGGCTCCAATTAAAAAAAAAACAACATGATTTGCATTCTTCAAAGCCTTGTGCTTTTAACTATTGTAATCACTAAACCCGATGCGCTCGAATTTCTAGAGTTTTTCATAAAATTAGTTATGGGCGTGTTAATAAATATAAAAAAAATATTTCTGCCATGACTTTAATAAAAAAAAAAAACATTTATAATAATTTCGATATTCTGTGAATAGTTTCTGAAAGTTTCATTAACATCTGACAATTATTTTTATTTTTGCAAGATTTTCCAAATTATTGTGTGTAATGCCACAAAAACGCGCTAAAAATTATCTGTTATTTACTAGCCCTTGTTGCAACAAAGAGAAACAAGGTTTTTAAATCAAAATTTAGAATATTCTAAAAAGATGAAAAAAATTTTTTTAAATAATGAAAAAAAAATTTGGTGTATCCTCTTCATAAAAACATAAGTATTTAGACGATAAAATTTTGTTTTCATAAGGTTTGGCGTCTTTTTCATCAGACTATGCTCTATTTTTTAGCGATTTCGTGGAGGTACCTATATAGATGGAATAAAATTCCAATGACCAAAAATAATATTTTTTAAAAAAGTAAATACAATACAAAGTAGAGCGAATAATATATATTTAAAACTTCTAAGTATGTTATAATATCACAACAAAAATAAATAGCCATTTTGTTTCAAAACTTCTGGTGTCTTATCAAATGATGGTGTTGATTATAAAATAAAAAGTTTTTTAAAGAGTTCAAAACCAACCACTACCCCTACTAGTGGGGTATATTCTTACGTAAGATGTAATGGTCAGTCAAATTACAAGTATATGATAATTCAAATAACACAACAACGGACACGCGATATAATTTATTAATACTTTAAAAAATTAATATTAGATTATATAAGAATAAAGATTTAATCTCCAGTTTATTGTGTAATTAAAAAATAAAAGTTACGAATATTAAACTCTAAATATAATCATGCATCAAGTTTAGAAACTTACAAAATTATTCAAAGGAATAAACGGAGAAAATATGCCTAAATTTCCATGTATTGTTCTTAGTAATATATGACGTTTTCCGTTCGAATTTGAGCGGAAATAAGAGGTGCGATATATGGCTACAAAATTAGTTACATTGACAGGATTATGATTAGAGATTTAGTGGACGAGGGAGAAAGGATTATTTGTGATAAGACAGACAAACATCACGTCATAATACAACACGTAAATATGATTGAATATATAAGCACACAAATATACGAACGACAAAGAAGCACACTCATCAAGATTCAATCATCCAAATAACTACAGAGACAACGCAAACTACCCGTCAAAATTACACAAAAATCGAAAGTCAATATACAGTATAACCCGGATATAAGAGACCCGAATATAAGAGAGATTTTCTCTGGTCCCAAATTAGAGCCATACTTACCTAAACAAAATAGACCAAACCTGGATATAAGAGAAACCTGGATATAAGAGACTTCTTCTCCGGCCCCGACAACTCTCTTATATCCGGGTTACATTGTACAAAAATATAAACATACGCATATATATATATATATATATATATATATATATATATGTGTGTGTGTGTGTATGTGTATGTGTGAAAATATATAGAAAATAGGAAAGAACTGGTTAGGTAAATAATCCAAAGTTCTTTAGTATTTTTGTTATTATTTTTAAAAAATAGTGCTCGATACAAAAGTAGAGCATAAATATAATTATGTATTTAAAAATATGATTCCAACACGCTACATAAGAGTTCTCATGTTTCAAAACAAGAGCCGGAAACTTCAATATAATTATTTGAATTAAATTGAATTAAAGTAAGCTCTGTTCTATCTTCAAGCGAAATCTTTTGGGGAATATATATATATATATATATATATATATATATATATATAGTCATACCTACATACAGATATATAAACATATATACACATACATATATAAACATATATATACAAAACATAGAAACACATACATATATAGAAATAGATAAATTATTTTTATCATGTAAGTTAAGAAATATGAAATGGAAAGACGTATGTTAGGCTACAAAAACATACACTAAAGATAGATATACATATAAATACACATTATTTCGTTATTATAATATTATTGTACCATTATTACTATTCATATCCAAGTATTAGTTTATCAGTTAAATTCGATGCTTGTGAGAGGAGTACCAATGAACGCAACATATATTAGGCACACCAATGCATTTAAAAACATATATAAACATCATATATATATATATATACACAAGCGCACAACAATAAAAATATCAATAAGGATAAAATATATATAAATATACGAACATGAATTCCCATATATAAACAGATGTAAGTGGACATAAAAAAAAACAAGTACATATAAATGGAAACATAAAAACAGGCATTTAGAAAAGTACGCCCACATAGAGCGGGAGTGGAAACAAATGTACCCACCTATAAACAAACATCGTTACCAAAATAGCCATGTTAAATTCAGAGTCTATGTAAGATTTATTCAATAGGAGTTACAACTATTAATATTAACTAAATAATTCACTTCATATTGAATTCTTAGCAAATAAATGTAGACAATATTTAAAAATTCAAGTACAGAAAAACATTTTTACAGCCTTACAATACCATTTCATCTTTACATACAATATTCTATCTAGCTAAAAAGCAAGTTAAAAGATAATGTATGCCTGCAATTAAAAGTGAACCCCTTCCTTTGAGTCAATAGACTTATTTTGTCCTTAAACTTAACGATTTCTACCTTTTCATTCACACACACACATATATATATATATATATATATATATATTGGGACATATATATATAAGTACGTTGAAATATATATACATATATATATATATATATATATATATATATATATTATATATATATATGCATTGAGACACACATACACACACACACACATATATATATATATATATATAACTGCATGTTGATAGTTTCGCACCTTAATCGATTATTAGACCATGTGTTACTCCTCTTTATGTGGACCCTATACGTAAACTATTGAGTACTTATGGTAAATGAGGTGTAACCGGTTTAAACTTGTTTTTGTGTTTGTAGCGCAATTTCTAGATTATGTAGAGCCCTGACCTTAAGTGTTTTCATTTTCATTACTTATTTAATTCATCACCTTTAATTTTCATTGCTATTTTTTTAATATTATATTTATTTGTTTTGCAATTTTGTTTGTATTGATTTTCCTTCAAAGTTTGAAATTTGAATTAATGCTTTTAGGTGTAATATTTTATAGGTTGTGATGTGGTTATCAGTAGCGTCATATAAATTCCCCGAAAAACTGCAATTCTCCACTTCTAATAAGCCCTTATTTCTTTTATTTGCTGAATCCTTTCAGGACATGGGAGATCTTCGTCATCAATTCCCTCCTGTCCCTTGTAGCTCTAATAAATTTTGTCTTTTTGTTATTTTTCCCAAACCTTGTATATATATATATATAAATTATATATATATATATATATATATATATATATATATATATATATATATATATATATATATATATATATATATAATAAAAAGGCTTAAACATTAATATTCCATGGTCATAATTCATTCCATTGGAATCGTAAGTACGATCCAATTCATCAGACCTACAAATTCAAAAAGAAAACAGAAAAAACAATTCCGGAAATAAAAAATAAAATTTAGAGACAGTGTAAGTATGAGATTGTGAACGAATGTTAGAGATATAGTGAGGGGTAACAGACGAGAGAAGGTGGGGGATTAAAATTTAACTGAGAGAAGTTTTAGAGAGGGGTGTCAAAGACTGTTTAAGTGAGAGAAATATAAATGGAATATTAATGTTTAAGCCTTTCTTATTATATCCTTACTCTGTCCTGGACATTGAGTTCTACCTGGATTTTACCCTCTGTAATTTTTTTTTTTTTTACAAAATATATATGTATCAGTATACATGTATGTATATATTTTGCATATGTATGTGTATATTTACCCCTAATATTATATATATATATATATATATATATATATATATATATATAAGAAGAGAGAAACCGCAAACGTTTTTGGTTGTAATGTGGATTTTTTTTATAATTTTCCTATACACGTTTCCGGCCTCGCAACCTTCACCAGGGAAAGCGTGGGGATTTCCACATTTTATTAGAAATAATTAATTTTTTTCTTATGTTTTTCCAAGTTAAATATTCTCGATATGAGACATTCTCTTTTTTGAGTGTTAGTGACCCAAATGTCAGTGCATGGCGGCTAGGTATCCATTCTTTGTCCACTTATATTTACATAGGTTATGCCCCTTATATTCAACACTTTAACAAAGAAATATAGCATATTTCGAATCTACATTTCATCACACACACACACACACACACACACACACATACATATGATTAAATAAGGAACATGTAAGAACACTTTTATAAATATTTCGTTTTTTATTAAGCTTCAGAATTGAAAGTGGAATAATGTAGACTTGTTTACGTTTTTGTTTTAATTCTATGCTGTTTCGCATTCATTGATTTCGTAAACATTTCATGTTTATTTTATGGATATATGTTTGCATCTAATTTTGTGAAAGCCACGTTTTTGCCTATATGTGTGATAAGGTATAGAATCGACGCTGACAAAAAAAAAATAAATAAATAATATACATATATTAGTATTAACGCCATAAAATGAGCACGTGACACCTACACAACCAATGAAAAAATCCCAACAATTTATTCCCCTTCCAAATAAAATCTGATGAAGTTATTTTTTCTTATTTTGTTTAGCGGCATATCAATACTTCTATGGGTTATTTAATGCAAAAATCTAAATAATTTGAACACAATTTTATGGCTTCAACTACAGATAAAATGTATTGCTGGTTATTTTGATATATATATATTGCTGGTATTTGTACTATTTATTCAAATGTATTTTTATACTTTCATAGTGTTTTGTTTTGGGGTTCTTTATTTGCCCATAGCAACGGTCCTAACAGGTGCTACCACCATGGGTCAGAGTGGACCTGGGAACAACAGAAATAAGTGGTTGTTCCAAACTACTCAAACCCTTCAATCTCCAGATCAGAGGCCTTGCTGTCAGATGTAGTTTATCGTCATACCCAGGACTTATGAAGTTAAATAAAAAGCAAAGCCCGTTCAACTTATAGTGGTTTTCCTACTTGTTCCTTACCTTATTTTGACAGATTTAACACACACACACACACATATGTTTGTGTGTGTGTGTGTGTGTGTGTGTGAGAAAGAGAGGAACAGAGTGAGAGTTTTGTAGGCGTGTGCACTTTTAGGTGTACTTCAATGTGGTGCCCTCAGCATGCGTCATTCCCATAACGGTCAAAGGTCATAAATTCCTTCTGCACTCCCAGCAGGGCCGAAAAGAGGTGTTATTTCAGGCAATAAGCATAACAAAAGAGCAGCGACAAATCAACACCAAGACCACATTTTCCGACGTAACCAAGGCTCCAAACCTCTCCTACTAATTAACTTAATCCCTCTGCGCATGTGCCAAATTCACAATTAAAAGTGGGATCCGATTACCTTCTTCGTTTATCTTCTATCATAAAATTCTAGACACGGTCGCCATTGAAAAGACAGTTCCCAAAACGGAAGCAGATGGTGGGAGAATGGAAGACAAACTTCGTTTAACTGGACTGATTTCTCACTCTGTCTCTGTCTCTCTCTCTGTGTGTCTCTCTCTCTCTCTCTCAAAATAGCTGTTCTCCAAATCGTAATCTGGTGGAAGCTGGGAACAAATCATACGGATAGAACTTTTAAATACGCTTAGAGGAATACTAAAAAAAAGTATAGAGACATTTAAGAATCGATATCATTTGACTTGCAGCAATACACAACAACGAATTCTTGTATAAAGAGAAATGAAGGATTATTTAAGTATTATTATCGACATAATAATGACGCAATATCCTCCCTTACATCTGAGCTGACAACTCGCACAGTCCAAGAGTACACAAAAAAAAAAAAAAAAAAATTCGCCAAGCCCACTAAGATTTTATTTTGAAACATTATTTTCTGGAGACGCAAGTCACATCGTCCGGATATGGATAAGAAGTCGAAATATTAATTAAAACAACTTTAACAACCCTAGAAAATTCTGCTATTGTGGAAGAACTTTAAATGCTGACAAGCATTGAGAACTTCTTTGAGATACTGAATTCATAACGAAAACAAGACCCAGTTTGACGAAGAAAGAATATGTCACTTTGCTGCATAATTAATGGTTGATCTGTTTTCTACGGTTTATCAACATTTTGCAGGTCATTTAAAGCCAGAAAATATATTTAAAGATTATAATTTTTTTTTGGGGGGGGATAATGATCTTTTGAGATAAGTCTTGCTAATTAGCCGATAGCTGAGAGGAGAAGAGGTGGTTTCATATATTTCCCAAGGATATTTGCGCGTAAGTAAAGATAACGAACCCGACTGGAATTAGAACTCAGCTTTGGTGGAATAACTTTAAAAGTTGACAAGCATTAAAAACTCCTTTGAAATACTGAATTCACAACTAAAACACGATCCAGTTTAGCGAATAGAGAATATGACACTTCGCTGCATAATTTAGCGTTTGGTCTGTTTTCTACGGCTTAACACTTTGGAAGTTATTTAAAGCCAAAAATCATTTTTCATAATGGTTTAATGATACAAGTCAGTGAGAGGATAAGAGGTAGATCCATACCTTTCCCAATGGTATTGGCGCGTCAGTGAATATAACGGACCCAACTGGAATTAGAACTCGACTCTTCTTTTAACAATTCCGATCCATTATCTATTACACCACCCGCATATCCAGGCTTACGGTGCCTGGTATTCTTAAGCGGTCACCCATCTAGTTACTGCTTATATTCGCTGACTGGTGTTTTAACATGTGGCCGTAAGTCCCAAGAGTAGTTTAAAGGTTCCTATTTTTTTCAATTTCAAAATTGTCATGTTTATTTATGTTGTCATATTACTTAACTAGCAGCATGACCCGGCGTTGCCCGGGCTTAATTCAAAAATCGTACGACTCATACAGCAATCGCTATCACTTGACTTAAAATATTTTTGCCCTTCCTTGCCTTTAAAGGAGTGCACTTTGACGTGCTGATGTTGCTACATGCCTTACTTCTTGCCTATCTCACACTGCGAATTTTGTCTAAGCTCTATAATAAACATTAAATCTGTTACGAAAAAAGAACTAAACAAAATGAACACAAAACGATCAGCTTTAAAAAAGGACTCGTAACTGGAAAAACCGAATGAAAAAAGAATGTTAACAACAAATACTTTTTCACACCCAACCCAGTTCTGCGGAATCAAAATCAACGCTGAGTTTAAGCAAGCGAATGAGCCAATTGGAGTAAAGTGCCATGCAGATTTAAATTTTTCCCACTTGTGACGAATGCAGCTATCGATTTTTTTTTTTTTTTTGCATGCTAGTTAATATTCGTGTCAGTCAGCTGTTGGCTCTCAGGCTGGCCAATAGAATCTTTCTGCCTATTCGTGGCAGCCAGCTATTGGCTCTCACTTTGGCCAGTAGAAAATGGTCGCAAACTACATGAAAAGTGCCGTAGAAGCATGAAAAAATCGATTATTTCCACTATCGATGGGAGTTGGGAAATGCAAAGTCGGTCTTGGCCTTTCCGCTAACTTGGAGTATGTTCATGTAAATTTTGGTGCAAATCCGTCGAAAATTGCGGCCGTGCATTCGTTACACACACACACACACACACATCCAGCCTTTTATAGATAGAGATGGATATATATATTTGATGTCTATAATAATAAAAAAAAAATCTGAAGGGAGGTTCAAAATAAGGTTCATCACTTTTTTCAGTTTTTGGCGCATAATATACATAAAGTTTTAGCCTTTGTCTGTTATCGAAGTCCTGCTAGGGTTTTGTAAATAGACCCCACCACCACCAACCTAACCATATATGTTCTGAAATTACATTACCCAGGGTACTTGGATAAGTTTATTTCATTTTGATCAAAGGGAGTCCTCGAGGATAGGGACACACACACACCCACTGAATTTTTTTCCCTTTGATATAAATTAAATTTAAATTAGAACAAGGGAATGTCTCCAAGGGTACTTTGATAAGTATATTTCATTTTTGTCAAAGAGGGATTCCCTGGATGAAAGGCACAACACCACCCACTAAATTATTTTCCCTTTGATTTAAATTAAATTTAAATTTGAACAAAGGAATGACACTTATCCAAAATATAGAAGGAGAAAGCCAGAAGATGGAGGTCACATCGGAAAGATCAAAATGAGACAATATGGTCAAGTTGAACAAGAAATCAATCAGTGCTTAGAAGATGGTGGTTATATCGGCAAGATCATTGAGTAATGCGTCATTTTTCTCTACAAATTAACAATAATTTGAAATCAATCATTATTTTATTAAAACAAAATTGACACACAGGAAGGCGCGGGTAATTCAAATAGAACTATCATAACTTCCAATAATTATGCGGCCCAAACATATCACGACTTTTATTTAATTGTTTCACACCAAGCAAAGGGATTTCTGAGCGTGAAAGAATGAGGAAAAGAAAAAACATTAAGGAGAGAGAAAATAAAAGAACAAGAATTAAGAAGACAGAAGTAAACGGTTAACATATCTGTTAAATTTTTTAACAAGATTTGAACTGTAAAAATGATGAAAACTTGCCGCCAATCTAGTACTTGCCGCCAATCTTGTATTTGCCGCCAATCTAGTACTTGCCGCCAATCTAGTAATTGCCGCCAATCTTGTATTTGCCGCCAATCTAGTATTGCACTTAAATATTTATATAAAAAGGCTACGTTACGATGATTGGAAAGTGACTGAAGCCGAGATACCAGGTTAGGGCCGACAACATTGCAGATTCTTCTTTGGATTTTATCAAGAATGTCTAAATCCATAGCAGAAACAACAGAACAGATGTGAGAGTAATAGTCATTATTATTTTATCATATTCTTTTTGTATCCTGACTGGGTAATTAGCTTTGTTCACTCCTGGAGACACGAAGGATGTAATAGATTTATTTGATGGATAGTATCCTCCTTAATACGCGAGCAGTGTTGAGATGGACGATATTTTCAACTTATTGCCAGGGATTTCATGGGTGTATTTTCCCATCTCTTACAACGAGAGCAACTACAGGCACTAGTATTGCTGTAGTCTTTATGTCCTACACTTCCCCACTTCCCATTTTAGAGATCTTATGTTTGCTGAGTTTCTGTCTGGTTTTCAGAGACTTTTTCCAATTCAAACGCAGTACTAGACAAGCTTCGAAATCCCATCAATTTAGAGTTGAGGTGACTAAATGTAGATGTAAGTTCTATGCTAACAGTTACTT
The DNA here is from genome assembly GCA_963932145.1 of Acanthosepion lycidas. Lineage (NCBI taxonomy): Eukaryota > Metazoa > Mollusca > Cephalopoda > Sepiida > Sepiidae > Acanthosepion > Acanthosepion lycidas. Next base: position 111,961,365 of record OZ010580.1, on the reverse strand, counting down.
TTCTCACATTTCTCGCTTGTGGAAGTCTCTTCTGGCTCTATGCTTTGCAGCTGACTTTAATCTTCAAATGTTTAAATGCATTTTCAATCGCTATCTAATGTCCTCCTGATTACATTTTCCTTTTACTGGTCATTATTAATGTTTCTGTTCCTAATTCTTCCACACCCAGTAACCCCCTTGTGGCATAGCGGTTTTACTCTCTTGTAGAGAGTGAAACAAATTAAAAAATGTTCCATTCGATTGGGGACAATCATCGCAATGAGCAAACAAATTCATTCTTTCTTTCTTTCTTCTCCTTCACAACTAGATCAGGTCTGTAGAACTTAATTTCTTTATCAGTATCGATTGGCATATCCCATAGAATAGCAGCTTCATCGTTTTCTGTTACAAATCATTGCTCCTTTTAATAGAAATTGTCTTCGATGTTATAATGCTTACAAATAGCTCACTGACAATGATATTGCTTTGTTAAGCTTTTGTATGTATTCATTGATTTATTTTTACGGTTTATCAACCTTTTTCAGGTTACTTAAAATAAGAAAATATTTTTAAATCCTAAGAATATTTTTTGTGATAACGATTCACTAATACAAGGTCTACTAATTAATCCATAGTTTGAGGGGAGAAAAGTCGGATTCACAGCGTCCCAAAGGGTATTTGCGTGTAAGTGAATATAATGAACTCAACTGGAATATGAACTCGGATCACCGATTTTCTATTCAGAGCCGTTACCATTACGCCACCCGGGCATCCGAGCTTACAACACCCGGTATTCCCAAGCCGTCATCCATTTAAGTACTGACCAAACCCAATTTGCTGATTGTGTGGGAACCAGTATTTCAGCAAGACATGGTCGTAAACCCCTTTGCATGTATTCTCCTGTGGCCAACTCTGAGCATCCACAGACTAAATGGTCTATTGTTTGTTGTTATTTGATAAATACCCTCCATATTAGGCTGGTGTTGTCTTTCAAGATCTTGTTTTGGTAGTAATTGGTTTTAATACAACACTGAGTCTGGAGTCAGGCTCGGATTTTAGGCCCAGCTGATCTTAGCTATTGATTTCTTTTGCCTTGATCAACATTTTTATCGCTGCTTCATTTTGAATACTGTCTCTGTAGAGGTTTGTCCTCCCATTTTGTTTCAGTAAGTCCCGAGAGCCACTTGAGGTAGAGGGTTACGTTAAGGGGTAATTTACATGGATAGGAGGGAAAGATAACGGTTAACCTGAGACTTGAACAGTTTAAGATTGCAGTGATCGGGGAAACATCCTCTTAGGAGTTCATTCCACAGAGCAGGGATTCGTAGAAAGAAGCTGGAATATGGAGAGAATGTGGACAGTTTGCTACAATGTAAGGGGTATGGCGGATGCTGGCCGCGATGGTTAGAACTGGTGGAACCAAGGAATGTGGCTCGTCCGAGCACTTTCCATGCGAATAGAGATAAAGCAGTGAGAGACTCGCCACATCCCATCTGTGTGAGAGAGTTTAGAAGTGCTCGGAGACGCTTTTGATCTCTATCAAGACTGGAAAGTGAGAACTGGGGAGACCCCGCCCAAATATAACAATAGTACTCCATTCTCGGCCTGATCTGGCTCTTCTAAGTATAGCGGGTATTACGGGGAGTCAGATACTTACTGGAGAGGTACAGGGAGCCGACATTTTTTCTTACATCTTTCGCGATTGATCGAAAGTATGAAGTCCACTTGAAGTCAGGTGTGAGTTTGAGGTCCAATAGTTTCTTAGACATGATGCCTCCTCGAGGGGTCATCTGTTCATCCTGATTGGCGGTAGTTCGGAGTTCGATGGACAATGATCGAATGTAATTAGTTTCGTTCTTGAGGCATTGTCCTTGGCTTTGATGTTTGGCCATAAATTTTGATCTTGTGGTGACTGGCTCGTTTTCTGTGATTTCGATTTCGGATATATCATGTTTTCTTCTGAATTTCCCTTCTTGCTTTCTTCGTTCTTTCCTGTTCTCTAGCGATCATAAGAAAACTATCCTCTTTGCTGTTCAAGTATGTTTCAAGCAAACGGTGTTTCCTTTGTATATCACTCGAACTGTAAAAGGACACTTCCACATGGTGTTTATAGCAACTAGATATTATCAACGTTATTATTTTTTTGTTGTTTTGTTGTTGCTTTCGTTTGTACAGTTTTCGTTTTCAACCAGAAGTCTTGCATTACGGGTGTTCTCTATCAACTCGTACCTTTTCAGAAAGAGGGCACCTTTCACGAAAAAATAAACTTGTGAAGTGATGGGATACTAAGCTTTATTTTGGTATCTTAATGTCTTTTTCTTTTTTTTTTTAAAGTTCAGTGGTACTGTCCTGAACACCCCAATGAGAACTGGGGCCTGAAAGTCCCATATTCTGACAACCTGAATCCAGAGGTCGGTGTATTTCTTAAGATTTCTTTGACCTTGATGTTATGATCCCTAGGAATATCGACGAGGCGGCATTTTCTTGTTTCTTTGTCAACGATGATGATGTTTGGCTTGTTGGGCTCGAGGACGCGATCTCTTTTGAATCGTGACTTGGTCGTCTTCGATCACTTTCCCTGGCTTGTGGCTGGAGCATTTCTCGTCGACTTCAAGTCCTCATTTCATACTTAGACAAAAATGCAGACGAGTGGCCACTTCATCTCGGCAGCGCTTATATTCTTTTAGCGGAAGCATTCTGCAATTGTTAATGGTGTAGATCACATTTTCCACCTCCTTGGCACACAGCCTGCATTTGTACAAATTCGCTTGGTGGTAAATATTTTTCCACATAGAATTAGTATTCAGGACTTAGGTTGTTATCATTATTATTATTATTCAAATTGTATTATCACTACTAGCTATATTATAATTTAGCGAAAGAAAAACGGACTGGTAAGGGTAAAATTATTGATTTCTTACTTTCTAATCTAAAATTATAAAGAAAAAAAAAAGGAAAAATATGGCGCGGACACCGGCGACGCCATCCAAATAGTTCTGTGCAAAAGTCTGACAATCGACAGACGCTTAAATGCCAATCGCTAATTGTATTGCGTTTTATTTAATCAACATCTTTCGTGTATGGCGGCTGGGTTTTGTGTTGCGATTTGCAACTGCATAGAGACTACAGGACAACCTTCTCCGTTTTTCTATGACTTTGTATCTGTCACGCAATTTATCTCTGTTAATGTTTGTCTCTTTCTTTTCTACTTATGTCTGCTTTTATTATTTTAATCTTTCTTATCTTAGCATTTCTCTTCAAATCAATCTTTTCGTTTTTTCATTCTTTCTTTTCATGCTTTCTTTTTTTTTTTTAAATTTATTTTGTCAGTTTTAATGTCTTGACCGCTCTCTCCGTTCCAATATTTCTTTCCTTCTCTATTTTCATTTATGTTTTTCCTATCGTCTTTTTTTATTTTTTTTTTTTATTTTTTTTTTTATCTTGAATCTCTTTTTTTCTTGCCAGTATTTGCTTCAATATTTCGTTGTTTTTCTCTTCCGGATCTTATTACACCCTCCACTTCGTTTTCTTTTTTCCTTTCTTTTTCTCTTATCGATCTTATTACGCACTCTTTTAGCTTCCTTTTTTTTTTTTTCCATTTTTCTCTGTTATTACACACTCATTCACTTTCCTTTTCCCCGTTTTCTTTCCTCTCTTATTATTCCCAATTTTATCCTTTCATTCTTTCCTTTCTCTCTTATTACTTCTTCTCTTTTTTCATGTTCTCTTTTCGCATTTATTACTCCCGCTCTTTCCATTACTTTTCCTCTTTTTCTTTTCTCTCTTATTACACCCTCACTTATTCACTTCTTTTTCTCTTTTGCACTTATTACTCCCTCACTTATTCACTTCTTTTTCTCTTTTGCACTTATTACTCCCTATTTAGATTTCTTTTTCTTTTTTCACTCTTTTTTACACGCTCTGTTTTTTTCCTTTCCTTTTTTCTTTTACACTTATTGTTCCCTATTACGGTTTTTTCCTTCCTAATTCTCTCATTACTCGCTCTCTTTTTGCCCTTTCTTTTCCTCTTTTCGCATTTAATACTCTCTATTTCTATTTCTTTTTTCCATTCTTTTTCTCTTTTCTCTCTTATTTACTCCCTATTTCATTTTCTTGTTTCGTCTCTTTTTTCTATTCTTTTTCTCTCATTACCCCTCTCTTTTTTTTTTCTATTCTTTATCTCTTTTCTCTCATTACCCCTCTCTTTTTTTTTTCTATTCTTTATCTCTTTTCTCTCATTACCCCTCTCTTTTTTTTTTCTATTCTTTATCTCTTTTCTCTCATTACCCCTCTCTTTTTTTTTTCTATTCTTTATCTCTTTTCTCTCATTACCCCTCTCTTTTTTTTTTCTATTCTTTATCTCTTTTCTCTCATTACCCCTCTCTTTTTTTTTTCTATTCTTTATCTCTTTTCTCTCATTACCCCTCTCTTTTTTTTTCTATTCTTTTTCTCTTTTCTCTCATTACACCCTCACTGTTTTTTCCTTTATTTCTATCTTATTACTTGCTCTCTTTCGCTTCCTTTATTTCCTCTTTCTTTTCTATATTTCTTATATACTTTTATTTCTTTCATTCCAGTAAAACTCTTCTTCTGATCAGATATTTTCTTCTTCTTTAACATCCTTTATCTTTTTTATCATTCTCTCGTTCGCATCCTCTTTCGTTGCCCCCTTCTCTCTCTCTCATTTCTCTTCCTGTATCTGTGTTTTTTGTTCGTTCGGTTCTATTTGAATATCCTCCTTACTCTTTCATCTCGTTCCTACATTTCTTTCTTTTTCTTTCTCTATCGCTTTCTTTCTCTCTTTTTAACTTTGGCACTCTTTTGCATGACATGTTTCGCATATCAACCCTTTCCGGCAATGTTTCTAATTTTTTCATTACATATTACGGCCTAACTTCTTTTTTCGTTGCCCCTTTCGTTCCATATTTTCATAGTTTAAATATTTTAAAAGAGGATACAAAAGTTAAAAACGAACAGTAAAACATAATGAAAATATTTATATTTACCGTGAATAAGAAAATCGAAAAACAAACAGAATGAGCAATAAATAAATAAATAAAATAAGAAACAGAAAAGAATGATTCAATCGGTTTTCATTCCTCACTTGTGAGAGCTCTATCCATAATTATAAAATGCGAAAAAAAAAAAAAAAAAAAAAAAAAGAAAAAGAAAAAGTACAACAAAAAACAAAACACCAAACAGGATGAAATCGTTTGAAGATCACGTGTGGGTGAAACTCGACTCACAACTAGAGCCGTCCTTTCACAGAATTTAACATTGGTAAGCGTTTTTTTTTTTTTTTTTAGCTCGGTCTAGATAACCTGGGCATCGAGCACTTTACTGAGTAAGTAAGTTTGATTTTTAGCCTTTTTCCTCTTTCTTTTTTAGAGTATAGGTTTTGGCAACGTCTCCGTTTGCTCCAACAATGCTTTTTGTTTTTCTTTAATATATATATATATTTATATATATATATATATATATATACATACACACACACACCTTTAAGTATCGCTAATCTGTGGAGGTATCAAATTTAGATCCTTACATTTGCCTTATATTCCCCATCAGAGAACGAAACGCATTGGCTAGGATAATTTGTCCTTTTGTCTTTTTATATATATATATATATAAGACAAAAGGACAAATTACCCTACATATAGCTAGGATAATTTGTCTTTTTGTCTTATATATATATGAATATATATATATATATATATATAAGACAAAAGGACAAATTATCCTAGCCAATGCGTTTCATTGATGGGGAATGTAAGGATCTAAATTTGATACCTCCACAGATTAGCGATACTTAAATATTTAAATGAATTTTTAAATTGAAAAATCTTCCCCGGGCGTTTAAGTTAGTTTTAATTTTAAGCTAATAGATTAAATTGAATATTCCCCATAAGTAAAATACTTTGCTGTATTTTCAAAACTAATTTAAATTGGCTGGAAGGAGTTTTCGGTTTGAACTCATTAACCATCGCTGATTTTAACGCTATTTTAGCCATCTGTCATCACAAAGTAATTCTCTTCATTAAAAAATCTTCAAAAAATAAAATATAATTTTCTGAAACTTTATTTGAGGCATATTAACTCATTTGAATTTTAATTAATCTGATTTGATTGATTGACAGAAGTTTATCTAATGTTTTTTACAGTGGTCATATCTGTAAAATTTACTTGAAAACATACCGTAAGCGCCCTTTTTGACATAATTTTAAACTACACAATCTTAAAAATTTAAGAAAATATTCTCCGTAATCTTATGCTTTATTGAATTTTCGGCTTTAAATTTACCATAATTATCGCTCTTATTTTCTGGTAATGTCGTGTATGGGCGTATGTATTTACAAAAATAGGGACGTTTATACACATACAAAAACAAGAATTCAAAGTTCCTTTTTAAAATATTGGATATCACTAAATTAATATTTTCTGTTTAAAATTATTAAATATAGATATCCTTAATAACAAGGTCACGTAAACTCTACAAATTAAGATTTAAAAATTTATAAATTATAACAACATTTATAAATTATAACAACATTTATAAATTATAACAACATTTATAAATTATAACAACATTTATAAATTATAACAACATTTATAAATTATAACTTACATTTTAAAAAAATGAGAACAATTCTTGTGAAAAATCTTTATTCATCGACAAAAGGTTTTTTATAAGACAATAGTGTCAATGATCTATCTTATTCAGATAAACAATTAAAAGCTTTTCTTATTAAATAATATCTTAGTTTTATGGCATATTTTATTTTATGATTCAAAGCAGATTTTCGGTAACTGGGATTCCTGTTTTATTAAAATAACTTAAAGATTTCAATTCTCCAAGGAGTTCCGCTTATAACTAATAGAAACATTATGCGGAACGAAATTTAATTTCTCGAAATTTCTTAGAAATAAATGTCTGTTTGCTATATAAGAAATTTTATCCCCTCCTACATATATATATATATATATATATATATATATATATATATATATATATATATCATGAAATTGTGATTACATTCAGGCCTAAGAGCCACTCCTACTTCCAGAGAGAAAAGGTAGACAGACTAAATACATATTGTCTCTACGATTGGATCCCGGATCTTCCCTCATGTTTTGATTATAAGATCGGGTAACCTTGATAGTTATGTAACAAATCGATATCGTCCACCCTGTATAAATCGATATCGTCCACCCTATATAAATTATCTAATTTTCATTCTGTATATTGTCTGGTATACAGTGATTAATTCGTAATTCCTAAATCTGACCCGTTGTTTATAATATGTCTGTTCTTATAGCTTAATAAATATATCGCAATTGGTCTCTTTCTAGCAAAACAAATGTTAGTAAGCAAGTTTTGCCAATCATTACTAAAATAGTTCCGCTAGATCCTCATTGGGGTATGATACTTATGACTTTAAACTAAATTTAACGAAGAATAAATATTTAGTCGCCTTGCCCAGGAGCAATGATTAACATGCTCATTTCGCTAGCAGTTACTACTTTAGTGAGTTGGATGGAAATTGGAGCCACTCTTGTTGCATTGTATTGTAGATATAATGGCGGACCTCAATTATGTACTGATATAGAAATCGCCTTTATTTCAATTAAAATCGATTTTACTATCATTTTGTGCAATATATTCAACAATAAAAAATCAAAGACTATAATATTATGAAAGAATCTACATAATATTCTCTGAAGAAAATACGCCATTTTTTACTTTATTTTTCCATATATATATATATTTATCCTTTGACAGTACTCTTTAAAAACTGCGTAAATGCTAAGTCACTTCATAAGTCGTGTTTGCTTGTGGTGTATCATTAGCCATATCACATTTGAAGAAAACAAAAAAACAAAGCACAAATCATAATTGCTTCAAACATGTCGCCATCAATATGTGCACTGTATTAGTAGAGAACAAAATCAAATAGTGACACAAGTAGCAACAAGCAAGAAAATGCCTGTGGAATGCACAATCGATAAACACTTGGTAGTCTTTTTGTACAAAAATAAATCGAAAAAGAAAAAGAGAAAATAAATTAATTGGCTTAATCTTCATAATATTTTCAACCTTTGTCGAAATGAAAATTAAATTTTGTCCGACATTTTTAGATGTCCCCATTATTCAGTAAGTTTCCAGGACTAAAATTTTCATATCTGTTGTTACGTTTTGTCGCAGAGGCCGGAGCCAAGAATTTAATAATAGAAAAAAAAAAAAAAACGATAAAGATGTATGATTTTATTTTTAAATCATTCAAAAAATGTAGATTATATATCTATATATGAAGAAACTAGTCACTTAGACGTGCAAGTTTGTCTCACTAGACCAATTACCACTGAGTTCGATATACAATGGTTGCTTCGTAGTTTCGGCCTTTTTTGTTATATATTAGGTACGCTTAGTAAATCTTTATATGTGAAGAAACTAAGCATTGGAAAGATGAATACATGTTCAAGCAACTTTTAGTTCCTTAAATGAAATGGCATCATTTCGCCAAATGCATTTCTTTTATTCAGTTCTATTTAAAGGAAAATATAATTGTGAAAAGACATAGAATCGTAGATGATATATTGCTCATCTATATCCTAAAATAAGCGCTGATTCTTTGTATGTCTGATTTTGCATACGCATATATATATATATATATATATATATATATATATATATATATATAATTAATTAATAAACAGTTTGGTAATCCGTATGGATAATCTCAAGGAGGATGTAATCCAGAGAGCTCAACGTCAAATCAGAGCAATTATTAATTCAATTTAGATAGAAAACAGACAATCTTAAGGATTCATTGGTTATAATTTATTTCCCCAGGGATATGATTTTACCCAGTCCATCGGACCGCACTTCCAAGGGTGAAAAAATGTTTTAAATTTACATATAGTTCTTACACCTTTTTGAGGGCTAGTGTTAAGTTGATGCAAGATGATATAGCGAGGAGGAGTATGACAGACACGGTCGAATTTTGAGAGGGAAGGGAGAGATAAGAATAATTCTAAATCAAATTTTAATAAGATATTTAAAAGCAAGGCAGGGGGTTAGGACCAGACCTTGACCTATTTAATAAGTCATCTCTCATATATATATATATATATATATATATATATATTGGTGTTATTCGTGAGTGACTTACATGAACTTGTAACATTTAATATAGGCACAGGCACAGGCACACACACATATATATATATATACACGATTTGATGGAATCTGAAATAAGACACTGGAGTAATTTCGATCCAACACAGTCTGGACAACCCCAAACTTGAGCTGAGCAATAAAATCAAAGTTGGAGACAAGAAAGCAAAAAGTTCATATTTTTTTTAACCATAAAAATCACATCATATGATTTTAATTTTTTAGAAATTATTCGGTGATAAACTATTTTTGAAAATTACTTTTGTAACGTTGCAGTGCACAACAATTGCCAGGTTCTTTCTAAGGGTGCAACTTCTTCCAATCAAATACCAATGTCTTAAAAATAAACTTTCGACTGGATCGTTACCCACGAATTCATACCATGAGAATTTGTATCAGTAAGCAGATACCTGCTTGGGTTCCTTCTAATATCTACTACAACTCTTTACTTCTAACATCTCCACCTAAACTCTGAAATTTTATTTGCTATTTTTTTCTATTTATTTATTTACTAGCTTAAATATCGGGCAGCATTTAATTCTTGATTGGGCCTTCATCACAATAGGTAGGGAGGAGTAGATGCCATAGACAACAATAAACTACAGAAGAACTCAAAATTGATCGCTGCATTTAAGTATTGCATTAATATTTAAGCTTATCTTTTCAATGATAATTCTCCTGCCGCCAATTAATTTAAAGACAGTCTGATGTACGTAGGTCCTTACTTTCCCTACAAACAATTATTTTTATTTCATGAGTGACTTTCGCTGGATTTCGCAATTAATTTCGATTATCCCCAAATTTATTTCCAAGTGATAATAATTGTTATCGTACAAAAGAATTCGTTGCAAAAAAGAACGGAAAAAATCGCTGAAAACAATTGCAGTAATGAAAATTTGGGAATCCAAAATTTCTGTAACATGAGCTATCGAAAGTTAGAGAGTTTTGTACCTTTAATTGAAAAAGTGTGACAGAGACACACTGACATTCGTATTTGCTACATAAATTTATTTATTTTTCCTTCAGTAGGATTATTAAATGCGTTCATCTATCGTTCGGTTCACACACTTCCCCCGTCTTTTTGCTCCCTTATTTCTTGTTGAGGAATTCTCTTTCTTTCTAAAATATTCTTATTCTCTTTCATTCCCAGTAGCCCTCAGATTGGGATTGGATTTCCGTTCCTTTTGAAGTCTATTTCAACTCAAAACTTCTAACGTCTCCGCCTAAACTCTGTAATCTTATTTACTATTTATTTTTTTTAATTTTTTGTTTTCTTTGAATAGGAGTAGATAGGTTCACCTATCGTCCGCTTCATACTCCTCTCCAATCCTTTGAACAGGAGTAGAGGTTTATCCCTTGTTTATTGTTTAAGATTTATAGTTCCTTTTCATTCTATCTCACTCCTAGTGGCACCTTACGTATTAATGGTATTACCACCTTGAACGGAGTGAATTGATTAATAAATATAAACCACCACCCCAGGAGTAAAATGAGAACTCGGAATCGCATATGACAATGTAAGACCCACGTTCAGCCGTGGATAGGAGGCTTCGTGCGCATACTGGCCGTATGTAATTGACGAAGACAAATAGAATATAAGGTAATGTTATGGCGATTTTCTAAGCGTAATTTAGATGTGGCACAAGGCCGAAAGTTTAGAACACCCAGTGAGAATCGAACTCACTATTCATCTGTAATTAATCTAGCTTGTTAACCATTACATCACGTTGATGTGCTCAATAACGTCATGTTATGTATTAAAGATTGAGTCTCCTGTTTCCATTAGTGTATGACAGAACTTCATTACAGAGAGTTCAACCAGAATAGACAAAACATATCTTCAAATATTTCTCTAATGATTAAGTATCTGTCTATATTTCTGAGATGAGGTATTGCAATTATGTACACTATTTACATTTTTCGGTCTGTTCTCCTCATCTTTATTGTTATATTCAGGTTTTGGTGCATTTCGACTGGTGAGAACCAAAATGGTTATCGTTGCACTCACTTGTGGAAGTTCAACTAAAATGCACCGAAACGAAGTTGCATCTTTGTAGTGAGTAAATTGTTTTTGTCCATATGAAAAAATTATAATAAATAAATACATATCTATATATATATATGTGTGTATGTGTGTGATAAAAATATAGTTTTAAGTTATGCTATAATTATAGGTAAAAGTGCACAATATCAGGGATAGACCGTATGCAAATATAAAATATTAGAGTGGGCATTGAGGTTAACTTCATACCCATTTTCATATATATATATATATATATATATATATATATATATTATACTTATTATAAAACCCAGGTTGTGTGTGTGTGTGTCTATTCGTTTATATATTGGATCGGATTTCCTGCATTTTTCAACCGATTTCAACAAAACTTCACAGGACTACGTAAAATTACCTTGCGGTGGTTTTGACAGCGCCAAAAATTGGAAAAACAATTGTTTTTGCACGAAATAAATTTGAAAACACGATTAAGAGGCATCGCGAGAATGAAAGGGGGACAACTCATATCGAATTATACTTAAAAACACAGGTTGTTTGTGTGTGTGTGTGTGTCTGTGTGTGTGTCTGTGTGTGTCTGTGTGTGTTTTCGTTTATATATGAGATCGGATTTCCTACATTTTTCAACCGATTTCAAAACTTCACTTTTTTGGGGGGGTGCAGGTAGTGTTTCTTATTGTCTTGCTCACTTTTTTCTTTATTTTTACATTCAGAATGCTTTAAAAATTCCATTTACAAGACAATTGTTTATAATAAAATTCTATTCAATCGACAGACTCATAACGATTGAAAACAATGTTTTTGTTTGAGTTTGACCAATTCGTAAAAAAAAAACAAAAAAAAAACAAAACAACGAAAAAAAAAAAAAAAAACTAATTAAGACATGCGTGTCCGTCAACCTTAAACAATCTTTGTTGACTTTATTTTTCAGTCTTTATGATGGTCGATACTTGATCTATCTCTTACTGTTACATCCCCGGGCAACGCCGGGCTCTACTGCTATTATATATATATATATATATATATATATATATATATATATATATATATATATATATAAATGAGAGAAAGAGAGAGAGAGATGAGGAGGAAGTAGGGTCATAAATAAATAAGCCTTTCGGTTTCAGTTCGAGTTTCGTTTACTGCAACGATGACATTCGTCGACACAAGTGTTGAATAATCCAAACAGAAATAATTGCCTGTTACAAATCGCGTCAATTAAATTTGTGTCCGTAAACTTAAATAGCTATCGTCCTCGTGGTCGATGTCAAAAGCACTTTCACAAGAGCCCATCAGAAATTCTGTCTCTCCGTGGGAAGATAAGCGAATTGACCTCTCTTTATAGTGATGTACTTTCGGTCCTTTTGCTCATTGCGTATCATGCAGATGTCAGCACTCATAAGCGGTTGTTCGTATTTCACTGACAAGATTTCTCCCTGTTCTTCTCAGTCTGACTCATCTTGAAAAATTGGAGCATATAAAGAAGGTCAAGTACTAAACATTTAATGCGATTCATTCTCGTCCAATTCTAGTTATTTGCAAGCCTTGCACTTTGGCACCTCTCTCTCTCTCATATATATATATATATATATATATATATATATATATATATATAAATTAATATATAATAGTAATGTCCAAAATCACCTCATATGGGGAATAGTCTATTTCGGCAGACTAAGATGCCTGGCCTATCAATCCCGGTTGGAACTGAATTCGTGTCAGAAATAGAAATTTAGCTGTAAACCCACACCCCAAAAAGTCGAAAGACTAATACAGAATTTACTCATTTCAATGTTTCAGTCAGACGAAAAGCACAAGACAGGGTTCAGGGGGTGTTGGAAGGTATATGTCTTAAAGGGAAGAAGTTTTATAAAATTAAACCCGACTATTAAACGTATGACATTAATTTGTGGTTATATGAAGAATGAAATATTAATTTAATATCAAAAGGGGAATAAAAAATGGTTTAAAATTAAATTTAAAATATATAGATAAAAGGATGTAAGGGATTAATGGAAAGAGAGTTGAGGAGATTTTAGAGTAGGGAAAGTTTATAAATTATAATTAATATAGGTAAAGAGGTTATAGATAGGGGAAATATTTAAATTAGAATTATACATTTGACATTTGAGTTAGAGAGGAATGAATATTATGGAAACAGTAGCAAATAAGTTAAACCCATATTATTCTAATTTTTTTCTTCTAAATATAAGTTACACCTATCTCTAGGAGTACGTGCGAAACCCATAATCCTCCAAACTATCTGTCGGCTCAAACCTTTCTCCTTCAATTCCAAAAATCTCTTTGAAAGAGTTGTCTGGTGTTTTAGTTTAGTGTTAGAAAGTGAGTGCCTATGGGTATAAAATCTCTGTTTCCATTCCCCCGCTGAAATTCCATTGTAAACATAATTTTTCATATTTTCTTTGGGGGAAATGATCACTTGATATATATATATATATATATATATATATATATATATCAAGAAAGAAAGAACAGTAAGATATATAATCCGGTGTTCTTATTGATATTTTTTATTTTTATTTTTACAAAACAGTGCTCAATGTAAATGTACAGAGCATAAATATCATAAAACACCTACAGTAAAATGGAAATTAATAAGAAAAGCTAGAATATGTAGGTCATTAAATGACCCGTGTCCTTTGTGCATACATGAGAAACTATATATTACTAAGTTTATAAAAATTAAAAATTTACCGAATCAGAGAAATGAAATAGCTATACTTTGCTGTCATTATCAAAAATATTGCTTAAATAATATTTAAAAATAAAAATAAAATAAAAAATGGGAGCTGTTAATATACATACTTATATTTGATATGAAATTTTTTAAAATAATTTAAGTATTTCTATTACATTTACTTGTTTTAAATAGAAATATAGTCTGTTAGTAATTAAGAGTAAAAATATTTTAAAATTGTAGTTAAATAAAACGTATTATAACTCAAACACCTCTAGATAGAATCTTTAAGAATATAAGTACGAAAAAAATGCCAAAAAATTTTTATGCCATTAAAAAAAAACTAAAAAAAACAGACAATATGCGTTTAACGGATGTCAGAATTCGTTAAAAAAAAAAAAAACACCCCTACCCTCCCTAAACTTAACCTCTTTTTTGAACGTAACTCATAATTGAGACAACAATAGTTAATAAAAATGAACACGCTACCGCCCCTGTCTGAATGATTGGATTTCTCTGTATCCTTGGAAACAAGAAATTATGAATTTATATGTGCGTTTAAAAAATTTTTTAAAATAAGTTGTTCCAAAATTCGCTTGAAGGTGAAACGGAACTAATGCTTTTAATTTAATTATATAATTAAATTTGAAGTTTGGCTTCAGTTTTTTAAATGTGGTTATTACTGTGTAGTGAAAAACCATATTTTAAATCAGTTAATTTATAATTTGTTAATTTGTTAGTAACATATTCCTGATATATTCTTTCTTTGTGGGGGTGCAACAGGAAAAGGAGTGATTCATACCAGACAAAAAACATACAATAGACAAGGAAAAAAAGTTGAACAACCACAAAATAAAGCTTTATAATTACAATAGTAGAATATATATATTGTAGACTGATTGTATTGCCAAAAGGTCACCCATTTGACACCTAGTTTATTTTAGAGTTGTCTAGAATGTTATAGACTAGCAGTAGAGCCCGGCGTTGCCCGGGGATGTAACAGTAAGAGATAGATCAAGTATCGACCATCATAAAGACTGAAAAATAAAATTGACAAAGATTATTGTTTAAGGTTGACGGACACCCATGTCTTAATTAGTTTTTTTTTTACGAATTGGTCAAACCCAAACTCAAACAAAAACATTGTTTTCAATCGTTATGAGTCTACCGATTGAATAGAATTTTATTATAAACAATTGTCTTGTAAATGGAATTTTTAAAGCATTCTGAATGTAAAAATAAAAAAAGTGTGCAAGACAATAAGAAACACTAGCTGCCAAAAAAAGTGAAGTTTTGTTGAAATAACTCGATATGAGTTGTCCCCCTTTCATTCTCGCGATAGCGATGCCTCTTAATCGTGTTTTCAAATTGATTTCGTGCAAAAACAATTGTGTTTTTCCAATTTTTGGCGCTGTCAGAACCACCGCAAGGTAATTTTACGTAGTCCTGTGAAGTTTTGTTGAAATCGGTTGAAAAATGCAGGAAATCCGATCTAATATATAAACGAACAGACACACACACAACCGGGGTTTTATAATAAGTATGATGATTAAGAATTTCGAACTTAAATATGTAAGTTACTATCGAATATTATGAAATAAAAAATAAACATTCAAACATTCAAAATTAATATGAAACTGTCATCGACGAATTAGAACCGTTGGAATTAGCAGGGGCGGCTCAAGGCACTGGCAACTCGATCAGTCAAGA
>OZ010580.1:111885783-111940783 GCA_963932145.1 Acanthosepion lycidas | reverse complement strand
ACTGTTAATCCATCAAATACAAGGCCCAAAGTCTACTCAAGGTAGGTGGTTACTGGGTGAAATTTTTCTAAGGGAGAGGAAAGGAAGAATTAAGAAGTGAATACCATAAGGACGTGTAGTATAGATATTGGTTGACTCTTGAGTTAAGAAACTAAGATTGTAGTTAACAGGGAAGCATCCTCTTGGGAGTTAGTTCCACATAGAAGATGAAGGTTCGTAGATGGATCTTGCGCCATATTAAAGGGAAGCGAAAGGAATAGTGATTGTTTGGCATCATGAAGACGGCATAATGAGTCGTAGCTTTGAAGGTCTAAACTAGAGGAACTAAGGAATGTAACTTGTCCAAACATCTTCCATAATAATTGCGACAGACTAGTGAGAATCTGGCAACGTTTCGGTTGGGAGATAAGGGCTGCAGATTGGAGAATAAGTCATCACTCACAAGGCCTAGTAAGCGATTTTGAACTCTGTCGAGGCAGAGCAATGTGGACTGGCGTCACTAGACTAGATATTAATATATCGTTATTCAATCAATTCCTAACATTCTCAGTTGATAAGGCTGAATGCTTTGCTCAGAAATTTTCAGCCACCTCAGCACGACTCATTCGGAGTACCTACACCTGATTTCCCCTCTAGAACTGAGGCTATACTGAGTGAGATGTACATAAACCCACTGATTGTATTATACGTCATCTCTAAATTCGACTCTCAAGAAGCAAGTGATGGTGACGGGATACTAGTCGTAGTACTATAGAATTGTGCCCTTAAGCTGCTTCCAGTTCTCTCTAAACTCAATAACTATTGCCTCGCCGATTCTTGCTTTGCAGCCTGTAGGAAGTCCTCTGTCGTTCAGGTCTTTAAGAACTCTGGAGACTTTTCTGACCCATCTAACTACAGTTCCATCAGTTTCTTACCACTCTTTGACAAAGTCTTCGAGGATTTAATGAGTGCCGTAGTAGTTAAGCATCTGACTGCTCTCTGACAAACAACATGGTTTCTGCTTTGACAGAAACTAGCGCTGACGTGCTTACGGCCATAATTAAATATGTATACCAAGCTCTTGATAATAACGTTGAAGCTCGAACTATTACTCTAGATATATCGAAGGCGTTTGAAGGGTTTTGGCATAATGGCCTTCGACGTAAACTTCATGGATACGGTATTACGATTATTCGATTTAATCCGATCATTCCTGTCTAACCGTGAAATGAAGGTTATCCTGAACGGGCTCTCTTCCAGTTCCTACTATACGATCGCTGGTGTTTCTCAAGGCTCTATCATTGGTCCTACATATGCTCCGACGAGCTATTTTCATTGGTGCGTCGACTGCGTGAATTTAAGCGTGCTACTAGGTTGCCATCTCGGTCCCACCATTTTACTGTCGAAACAGTTAAATGTAACCGCCACTTCTACTGCAACATCATCTTCTCTCACACTTCCCGACAGTGGAACTTCTTCCCTCTTACTTACTATAATCTTCAAAAATTTAAATGTAATGTCAATCGACATCTTCTGTTGCCTTGGGCCCCGTTCTTCTTTTTTATCCTCCTCCGTTCTACATTTTATCCTTTCCTCAAAACCCCTACCCAGACTTTTCCTTTACTTATATTCTCTGTAGCCCTTGCGCATTGGAGGGACTCCCGACTTGCTGGGGTGAATTGCTTAAAAAAAATTATTAGATATGAATAAATGTATTTCGTTAGAAAACAAGAAAACAGTACTTAAATGTTACGTAGTATCGGTTTTCTTATAGGGCAGTGAATGTCGGAAAATTTCATCTCAGATGAAGAAGAAAGTTGAGGTAACAGAAATGTGGTTCTACAGGAGGATGCTGAGAATACCATGGACGGAACATGTGAGCGGCGACGAAGTTTTAGAGGAAATGGAAACAAAAAGATATTTATACTTAACATCAGAAAGAGTTGAAATTTCTAGGAATGCGTGCTCGAAAAATCTGACACTCACAGTAGATATTGAAGATAAGAGAGACAGTGGAAATCAGTGCGTAGCCTAACAAACTTGTGTAAATAGATGGCAGAACAGGTACTAGGAGATATGGCGAAAAAACAAAATTTACTAAGTGCTACAAAGGAAAGGAAATTTGTAGTTTACGAACGTCCTGAAAGGTCAAAACACATAGAAGAATATACAGTGTAATCCGGATATAAGAGAGATTTTCTCTGGCCCCAAATTAGAGCCATACTTACCTAAAACAAAATAGACCAAACTCGGATATAAGAGAAACCCGGATATAAGAGACGACGTCTCCGGTCCCGACAACTCTTATATCCGGGTTACACTATATGTATTTTATAAATAATGATTATATATAACAAATATAGGAATAATGATAACTTCTAGTTACGGAAATTCAGAAATTATTTTTTTTTAAAAAATCATACTCATGGGTACTTCTCACATCTTGCGTAGAGTTCTTTACTTGCGTTGACCACAATTACATTTTTCGCCCTTATTGTGTGACACTTCATCTGTTTGCATCTTCTTATACAAAAACAAAACTTAACAAAAAAAAAAAAAAAAGACTTGTCTCTTTAAGCCTCTGGTTGAGACTAGTTTTAAACCGCGAAAATTTCATGTTTTTTCCACTTAATTTTCTTAATTTTCTTTAATTCTTAAGTTAATCATTGAGTCAACTCATGGCGTGTTGTACGATAATAAAATAGAAATTCCCCTAGTGTGTCGTTAAATATTTAAGCTTTATCCTAACGTAATATTGCAATGACGAACCTAAATAATTATGATAGTCGTTATTTTAACAAATGGATACAAATGATAAGATCTGAAATTGAATTTCTTTTTTCATTTCCCTGAGACAACCGTTAAACACTTCTATTTACCTTTATTTCTTTCATATTCTCGCCGAAGTGTCTTTTCTCCTCTTCGCACACGATCTAAAAGGAATAATTCATTTTTATGAGGTATGGGAAGGAGACGTTAAACACTTCTATCTCTCCTTTTTCTTTCTTTCATTTTCTCAATAAAACAAAGTATTGTCTTTTTCCCCCTTTTTCTACGCGATCAAAACGGAATGTTCCATTATTAATGAGCTATTGGCAGGGCGTGACGGTCGTGCAAACTAACGAAGTGCTGGCCAAGCACAATTATAACAGCATATTTACCTGTTAATTCCAGCTTATATTATAGTATAGTTCATCAATCTGGTTATTAATTTGATTTATTTAGAATATAACCAGGAAGCTAATTTTGAGATTCTCTCTTTATAAGTTACCAAATAGGGGAAAAAAACGTGATATATTACTTCCCGAAACCAGGACCAGGTATTAAGGGAAGAGAAAATGTCATGAAGAACAAAGAAAAGAACTCGTATGATCTATATAAAAGAGTGCTATGAATAAATTATCGTCTAAATTACGCAAAAATAAATAACATTGAAATTTCATTTTAACATCTATATTTCATTTTAACATCTATATTTACCAACATTACACAAAAACATCTTCACATACTAAAGAGTAAATTTATCCAATAAAATCGCCATTGGCTTCAACCACGGCGACTTCGAAATCACCTGCAAATGATCTGGACGGTCTCCTTATTAAGTTGGTGAATGCTGCCATAATCCTTGCCTTCAGTTCATCATTGGTGTTACAAGGAGTTGGTCACTCGCTCAACTGCGGCCCACACATAATAATCAAGTGGGCTACAGTCTGAGGAGTTAGGTGACCAGGTGTAAGGGGTAAATGTGGTCTCAGACATTGTCTGACAGCCATTACTGGGTACACTTGCTTGTGTGGCATTGTGTAGAGTCCTGTTGCCAGACACAGGGTCTTCCAGCACCGACCGTCTTGCCTCAGGGCAACACTACCTCATCAAGGCACTTTATGTAGGCCTCTCTGTTGAGTACCTATGGGAAGATTAATGGATGCATAACGTCGCCATCAATAGGGATCACTCCAAACACCTTCGTAATCACCATTAGAGTCATCCTTCCTCTGTACTGTCCTCAGATTAACATCCAAATACTCTAAAATGTTCGTACTGGAACTTCCGGTGCGAATGCCAAGCAGTACAGCATGCCGTTTCCAAATTTTTGGCGCAGTGAATTGCATTATGGTGCGTTTTTCTCACAGACGGTTCCCAATTGACCCTACTTGGTGCAAAAATAATGTCGTTTTCTGACACATAGTAACATATGTGAGAATATGTGCACTAACCTAATATATCGTGCAGTCAACAAATACAAACAACGCGCATGTGTGACATAAAAAATGTAAAGTGGTGACAATTTACCCATCACACGTTGTATAGTGATTTTCCAAGCGTACCTTGGATGTGGCACAAGGCCGAAAGTAAGAGGCACCCAGTGAGGATCAAACTCACTACTCAGTCGTAAATTGTTCAAGCGAGACAAGCTTGCTAACCATTACACCACCTCGAGGTACCACTACCGTACTTTGTATATCAGTGAATGTTGAACAGTCTCCTCTCAGATGAAGCAGGGACGAATTGTCAGGTACGGTTTTCACGACGAATTTTGGGAACGCCATAGATACAATATATGAGTAACGAGGGAATTCAAAGGAAAAAGAGGTAACTACAAAGAAACTATTTACAATCAAAGAGTCAGATGAAGATTCTTACAGACATAATGAGGAAAGAGGACTTGGAAAATTTAACACGTACAGGAGATACTAAAGGAAACAAAAGCAACTGGAGACATAGAGTAACCTCTTTAACGAGTTCGTGTGAATAGATCGGAGAAAAAAACCCAAAGAGGAATGGTAAAAGGTTAAGGATTACGTCTTCTTCTACGTGCCGTGACCCCTCAGGACGTAAGCGACCATCGCTCTCCACAATTTCTTTTCCTTCGTGGCTCTTAATAAATAATAAAATTTTCTTTTTCTATTATTTCTCCGAAACCTTGTTCCGTTATCCACTTACTCAACCTAAGTATGTTATGCGCTGTTTTCCTCTGTCCTCCTTACCTTTAATCTATCCCGTGAGTATCAGATTTTCCAAGTCTTCTTTCATCTATAGGCTACACAGTGGAGTAATGGATAGCGGCTCGGATTGATGAATCGGAGAGCCGAGTTCGAATTCCAGTTAAATCCATTACATTCACTTACGTGCTAACACCCTTGGGAAAGGTATGAATGCTCTTCTTCTATTAGGTTGGTGCAAAAATAATGACGTAATGATGTCGTTTCTTGACGTATTTTTTAACGTCAAAAAACGACATTATTACGTCATTATTTTTTGCACCAACCTAATAAATAGCAGGACAGCCTTGGATGACAACTGGTCTACTGCAGAAAGAAATGGCAACCTTCTGCGGGAAAAAATCTGCCTTGTCAGTCATGTATCGAAAGATACATGATCGCTTAAGCGTGTATCACGCATGGCACATAACTGACAGACACTTTTCTCAGTAATGTGCCCTAGAAATTTCAACTCTCTCTTTCTGATGTTTCGTTTAAGTATCCTTTTTATGCATTTTCTCTAAAACCTCATTGTTGCTCACATATCCGGTCCAGGTTATCCTCAGCGTCGTTCAATCGAACCACCTTCTATTGCTTCAAGTCTCTTCTTTATCTGTTTGGAGATTGTCCAGCATTCACTGCCATATAGGAGGACTGACATCACGTAACAGTTCAGTACTCTTTTCTTTCTAAAAGATATTTTTTTCTTTTTATACTCTTAGATTTTGGAATGAATCTTTGGCTATCCCAATAAGCCTTTGGATTCGAATGTCGTATTTTCGGTTCTCTGTCAGAACATTTCCCAGTGTTTGTACTTGCTTGAATTTGGTAGTGACGATTTTTAATTTCTATATTGGTCTCGTCCTTTTGCTGACAACCATGAATTCTTTCTTGCGGTTTCCTTCACTACCTCCTGTAATAGTTTTTTGTAGTTTTATTTATGTGTTCAATGTCGTTTTTTGACGTTAAAAATACGTCAAAAAACGACATTATTACGTCATTATTTTTCCACCAACCTAATATTAACAGTATAATTTGCAAAGGAAATTAAGATCGTCCGAACAGAACAATGTCCGGAAAGAACATGTCACCTAAAAAAAAAAAAAGAATGTGTCACCTCAGGTTTGTATTACCTTGTAAGTTCAAATTTCAACGCACTTTACTTTTTTTTCTTTTCAGATGATAAATTATAAGTTACCGAACCTTATTCGTAACATACTTGTTAACAACACAAATACAATAGCATCATCTACATGCAAAAAAAAAAAAAAAAAAAAAAGCTAAAAATAACGGAAGCCTTATTAATAAAAACAAAAAGAAAGCAAAACTTAATATCAATTCTCATTCCCATATGTACAGTATATGATGAAGGCTGGGTTGATAAAAATTTTAAAATATATCCTCAATATTCCTGATATAAAAATCTATTTACACAACTGAACAAATCTAGTGTTAATAACAGGTATCCGTACTGTTTGGCCATTGCAGAGATAGAAGTTAAATGAACGAAAAATACTGCCGAATTAATAAAATCATTTCCATGTACCTGTTCTGCAATCACTCGCATTTAAACACAATAACAATTACGAAATAAGCTATGGGAGGAAGACTTGGACAGCCTAAGAGCCCTAAATCGACTCTCCTAAGTAAGACTTGGGCAATGTAGCTTGTGACGCAACACCGAAGCCGAGCTGCCCCTATTAATACACGTCCACACTACCTGCCGAGGAACTTATCGACATGATCCAGCCTGTCGATAAAGTCCCGAAATCGCTTTACATACAGGTTATTAGTACTCAGTCTATATAGGGATCGAGGATAGCATTCCAGTCACCCGCTAAAATTACCCGACGAGATGTCGTCAGAAAAGGATCGATCTGCCAAAGAAAAGCGAACCACTCCCTGGAGTCATTGGTCGCATAAACCCCAATGAAACTTTTATGGTAGCATCCACGACACAAAGCCTGCCTTCCAGGTCCGCGAAGACAAGCGTACATACAGCTTTCAAGGAACGGCTTACCATCCAAGAAATTCTCCTAGAATGGCTATCTACGTTGAAAAAGAGGTCAGACCTCTCCGAAAGTATCTCATCATAGTCTATTGGCTCGGATATAAACGGCAGACATCTTTTTCGGTGTTGGACGAACGGGCCTTTCAAGATACTCAGAGCTTGGTTTGGCCCTAACCTCCAGTTGAAGAAGAATTGTTTGGAAGTTCGAGAAAAGGCTGCGGCTGCAGCTGCAGGTCATCTGTGGTCTTGCTTTCCTTAAAGGGGAGGGCGGATGTTTGTGCCTCGCACATCTAACCCATCCGTCTTTATCGGTACTCTTCCAGACCCGTGCGCCGAGCTAATTTTATTGGTTCCAGTCTAGAATGGCCATCTACGTTGAAAAAGAGGTCAAACCTCTTCGAAAGTATCTCATCATGATCTGTTGGCTCGGATACAAACGGCAGACATCTTCTTCGGTGTTGTAGGCCAGTTTCAATCTTCTCCATTTTTCGTTTACATTTTTTCGCTTCAAGCTGTTGGGGATGGAAGTAAAGGCTTCTCGTTCCAACATCAGTCTTATGTTCCGGAGAAGCATTCACTAATTGCCAATACTGCATAAGATATGCACGCAAGGATATTTGCTAACCGCCCCACGCGATCAGATGTGGCACAAGGCCGAATTTAAAGTGGGGTATCCGAGCCCGTAGGCTCGGACAAAAATTCCCCGTAGACACTGTAAAAAATGGGGCCGGGTAGCTGTCTACAACCCCAGACGAGACTGCCTTTCGACAGAGCCTTGTCTGTGTTCCTCTCTGCCCGAAGGCAGAGAGTTCGACTAGCTTAGCTGGAGACGAAGATATGCGCGCAAGTGCTCTCCATATAGTCAGGGATCTCATATACCGCCACATTGATCCTACACCGTCCTCGGTATTCTGTGCGGATGATATAGTCCTTAGTCAACAGATCACGAGACGTTATATCCGCACAGTCCTCTGGCGTGAGCAGCAGTATATCCTACATGAAATAACCTAACCCTTTAATTATTTGTTGAGGTTTAGCCCCCAAAGAATTCAGTGCTTTCCTCACCGTGCCTTTTGTGCAACGACAAATTTTGCACGTGAACTTGTCGAGCACAAAGACTGACACTGTTCTTTTCGCAATGCGCCCTTGTGCATCGAAGTCTACCATTAGCCTGCCATCGGTAACCAGATGAGCGTACTGTTTGGCTCTCTCGATAAATTCCGCCAAATTGACTATGCATTTCGGTGGTGGTGGTGGACTCCAAACAGAGAATGATTCTCCCGCTGCTACTCCGCTGACTAAGGGAGAGGGAAAAGAGAAAATATATACGGACATGGAGGAATACAGTCGATATGAAAGGAGGCCAAAAACAAACTGGGGAGTTTGGGAATCTCAACTTGGATCATAACCAAAGATGCAACCGGGAGCAGACCGGGAACAATACTCACATTAACAAGGTACACAAATCTTGTCTAGTCTAACCAGGGGAGGGCTCGACAGGAAACCATCCCGATGCGAATTAGACCTAAAGGAGAAAATCAAGGCTAGCCCCGTTCACACGAACGAAGCTCGCCTCAGTCAGCCAACTTTCGCTAAAGTCTGTCGAAACCAAGCGTTTTCTATCAGTTCTAATCTTCATCTTGAGCTGATGCTCAAAGAATTGGATAAGATCATGATGAGAAACACGGATTCCTCGCAAGACTTCCTCTTGTCGCGTCGTCCAAATCCCAATTCGAGCCGTGACCAACAGCGAAAGAAAAACCATTCGTTTCACCCCAGAGTATTGGGGCGACATTTTGTCACAAGCGTATGCACGATCAATCAGTACGAGCTTTTCGGGAGCCGACATGGTGCCATAGGGGGGGGGGGGCGAGGATAGTGGTAGAAGGCGTACGAAGCCGTTTCTTCTATGCCATGGTCATATCGTTCATTGTCTGGCAAATCCGCCAAGCCTCATATGAAGGTTTTGTCATTGAAAGATAGCCTATTCCGAAAACCAATCGCCAGGTAAGAAAAAATTCAGGGTTACTGAGGTAATCCACCGCTGGCGCCCAACTCCAGAAGAAGCGGAACTCCTCCTCCGACAAGTCGAGCCACTCACGTAGTGGATCATTCTTGACCCATTGCTTACCTCAGCCCTACATGACACAGATGTTGTGAACAGACTGGTCTGTCGACTTTATGCTTGCGACCCTCCCCCCCCACCCCACAAAGTGAGGATAGCAAGGCGCTCGAAAGCCTTCGTATGTCGCTTACAAAGAGGAAGTAAAACAAGCGGTAAAGGACACTCGAAAAGACGGAAGTGGCACACGCTTTCGCCCTGCCCTTCACAGACAACATCCCGTCCATGCCAAGTCCTAGCTGCCGCGCCGAACTTTGGCTGTACTTCTGACCAATTTTCCTCCAGCTGGAGGTCGGGTCCAAACCACACTTCCAGAATGCGGACAGGACCATCGTCCAATCTAAGGGCCCCGGATGATCGACACGCTTCCAAGTACCTGACATCAAGCCGGAAGACTTGTCGCGGTTAATTTTGGCTCCTGTCACCTTTTCGTGCCGTTCAAGCGCCTTCAGTACCACTTCAATGTCACTACGGGACTATACGTCATCGGCGTAAGCAAAAACCCTGGCTCGAGCCCCTCCAGAGAACGACGCCCTGTCCTTTAGACGGTGAAGGAGAGGCTCCAACGCCAAAGCGTAAAGTAGGGGGTGACAGTGGATAACTCTAACGAACTGACCGAGACAGCGCAAAAGCGCCAGATAGCTACCCGTTCACCGTACCACAGCACTAGGGGAGCGACAGAGCAAGCTAATCCAGAGGCAGGAGTTGGGTTATAATCAAACGGCCTGCAGAACACCAACTAGGTAGCGATGGTCAACCATATCAAATACCTTGGACTGATCCAAATTGATCATCGCGGCTTCGTCGTCGTCGTCGTCTTTTACACGCTCTATGATCGTGAGGATCAGATGCATGTTGCTCTGAATTGTTTGGCCCTTCACAGCACAAGTCTGCTCAGGCCCCAACAGAGTCTCGGAAACCGACTGCAAACGCTCCGCCAGGATCTTGGCCAAAATCTTTCACTCTGAATTTAGCAGATTTATGGGCCTATAGTCATCTAAATCACACCTAACACTCTTGCCATTTTTATACAGCGTGATCGCACCCCTGGAGATCTGGTCAGGGACGGACCCTTGACGGAACCAGTTGTTGAACATGACATTCAAAATCGGGAAAAGATTTGCAACAGCTTCAATTACAAACAATCCAGATCCGGCGACTTACCTCTGCCGACCTTGTTCAATGTCGCATAGACTTCGCTCTCTGTGATCTCTCCCTGTCAGCTAGCCACTTCAGTCAGCAAAAGCCGAGGAATGTCAGCCAAACAGCTTGAAGCTCTTCGTCGTGAATCTCGAAATGTCGCCGAAACGCTTCGCACATGTCCTCAGTGGCCCTCAGAGTATGCTCCTCCGGGGTTTTGACCTCACGAATGACCTCACCGGAACCTCGACGGCTCTCTTGCACAATTCTGCGCCTGAAGACATCTTGCTTAACCTACGTCTAATTACTTGACCTATGTAGCGCTTGCTAGCCAAAGGCTCTCTAGCTAAGGCTATCTCTAGGGTATCCCCCCAGCCAGGGAAAGACTATCCTTAAGAGCCTTCAGCTTGTTAACCTTATCTAGCGCGAGCCGTTTGCTAAACTCGGTGGTAAAGGACCTAATCCTATCCTTAAGTCTCTCCCACCACCTATTCCCGATAACCGCCCCCACTGGTTCCAGCTGCACTACACTAGTTATCTGTTCCTGGAAGTCCCGCCTGTCCAGTAAAGACCGATTGAACTTCCAGTACCCAACCATTCTAGGCCTTCTATTTAACGCCACCCCGGAACAAACAGGTTTGTGGTCCGAATAGCCGAACCCATCAAAGCCATTACTCCTATTGACGATTCTATTGAATCAGATCATATCTAAATGACGCCATAAAATCAAATTTAAATTATCTTATAAATAGAATTTTATTCTATCTTATTTCATTTTAAGTTTATTTGCAGCCATTCAATGTTTTTATTAAGCGTAATATATCTTGTTTTGTACATACACACACGCACAAACACAGAGAGACAGACATATATATATACATACATACATACATACATGCCTCTTCTTGAGGTGGACCGTTAGTATCCTGTAACGGTCTCTTCCTTATTTGGTTTACGTGTCTTCTGTGTGAGATTTTTTTTATTTGTACTATGTACATCATATTACCAATTCTTTTAATAATTATGCCTTGCTCCCAGTAAGAGGTATTATTTTTATATGCCTTAAAAAAAAAAAAAAAAACTTTTTCCCCTGGGAGGAATTTTCTTTTTGGTGCGTAGGACTGTGTTACTTGTTTTGTTTTACTTGGTAGTAATTTATCGAACACTGATCTGATTTTCCTTTTGACGTAGACGTAAAAGTAGAAACAGCAAATGGGCCGCACCGGCCCATTTGCTGTATTCTACTTTTTTCAATATGCCCGTATTTTCGAGTCTAGTTAATTCTTGGTCAATTTTTTTCTATTGACGCAAACGGTACGCTCCTTTTTTTTTTCTTGAAAACAGGTTGAACGTTTTCCTTTATTTTGATATTAGCTGCCATTTTCTTACATCTTCCGAGACCTGCCGAAAATACTTCGGGGAAACTAGTTTTTAGTTTTCCTTTTAATTTGTCTGCCTCGGTTGATAAGCTTTTTACATTTTGGCAGTACGTACTAATAGGTAAATCCCTCAATTCGAATTTTTGCATCCAGTCTGTTCCGAATAGGTTTTCGGTATTTTTTAAGACGTACATTTTTAGTTTTTTCGTCATTCCATTAAATGTTACGTTTGTAATTACTTCACCCTCGAATTTTATCTTTCTCCCCATAACTGATCTAGCAATTTTATCCGTTTTTAACATGACAGGTTTGTTCAGTTTTCTCCATGTTTGTAGATTTATGATAGTTAAGTCTGAGCCAGAATCCAGCTGTAACCTAACTTTTCTGTTTTGCATTTCAACTTGTACATATTTTCTTATATTAGTCTCATCTGCTTGATCAGACCTCGTAATTCTTATTCTGCTTTTGCTTTCTTTTCTATACCAACAATGAGAACTTTTGTGGCCAATTTTTTTACATGATAGACAAGTTTTAAAACGATATGTACAGTCTTTAATCCAATGCCAAGACCCACAACGATAGCATGGACTAGGTGGTAGTTTTTTATGTTGATTATAATTAGAAAATTTTGTTTTACCTGTTCTTGAGGCGGGAAAATCAGTTCGGTTTGTTTGTGAGAGAAAATTTGTTTGCCTTCGTACTTTGCGTACGTGTGCTATGCCAGCTTATGTCTTCCTTCACACTGATGCATCTCTGGCAGTCTTCGGCTAGTTTTTGAAGTGTCAGATCTTGTTCACTCTCCAATTTAGGAAGTATTCTGCGTCTCATTTCCGCGTCTGGTTGAAACCAGGGCTTGGACGTAAATTAAGCATTTGAAATTGTCCGCACTGAGTTCCGATAATCTGAAGTCGTCACAATTTTTGTTAACAATGGGTGCGAAAATTGCGTAATCTTCGCTGTCCTTTTTTGTAAGGTTCAAGCATTTCCATCTTTTATGGAATAGTGAAGCATTACGGCTGAAAAGTTCCGTTAGCGGTTTTATGGATTCTTTGAACGTTAACTCGCTTGTTTTTCTGGGATGGATATAATCTACGAATTTGGTATATTCGCCTGTGCCTAATTTTCTTAGTAATATGCGTACTTTACGTGCGTCAGACCAATCTTTGCAGTCAAAATCATATAGATCTTCGTACCTTCGGAAGTAATTTGCAAAAGTTTTATCTTCGTCGGGTGCGTACTTGAAATCTTCGATATTACTCCAAATAGCGTCTTGTGAGAGAACTGTTTCGTTCTCGGATTTTTGCTCTTTATTTTTCCTTTCGCGTAACAATAATTCTTGCAATTCCAGATGTTTCTGTTCGTACATTTGTTGCTGTTCAAATTGGATTTTGATAAGTTCCATAATGGTTGACTTAAAATCTTCTATGTTAACGTATTTTTTTATTTTTTGTTTTTGTTTTTTTTTTGTTTTTTTGTGTATCCTGATATTCTGTAACCTGTGCACGCAACACCAAAAAATTTCCTTTGTTGTCACTTGTTATGGGCAATGGATAGCAAAAAAAAAAAAAAAAAAAGTATGTCCTCCGCGTAGAGAGTTGGTTTCTTCGTCGCCACTTGTTATATTGTGGCTAAATTTTTTTTTTTCTTCTTCCACCGGATGAATTCGAATCTTCGTCGCCACTTGTTATGGTCCGGTTCCTTGTACCACGCTGATAGTTAAAGGTAGAATCAACAAAGAAGAACGCGAACACAGGTATGGAATAACACATATATATTACAAACAGGAATATATACAGAGAAGTAGAAGTGTTAGTATGAACAATTAGGTTTAGTAGAGAGAACAATGTAGTCTCGGCCAGTATCACTATAACAATGTCTTGCAGTAATTGTCTGAACGCGAATCTGTTTCTGACTGCCTCTGATTCGACTCGACTTGAACTACTGACTGACTGACTTCTTGCCTACTCCTGAGGCGCAGTATTTAAGTATGGAATAGTCCATTATTATTATTATGGGTAAGATCCCATAACACACACACACACACACGCATATATATATATATATATATATATATATATATATATATACGTGTGTGTGTGTGTGTGTGTGTGTGTGTATACTGTTGTACGGCTCAGAATCGTGGAATCCATATAGCTCCCATATCAATCAGCTGGATGTCTCCCACAAAAGTTGTTTTCCTGGGATTTGTAGCTATGCTATTGACGATAGTGTGTCTAATGCTGATCTTCTCGCAAAATACAATATTGGTGGAACTGAGACTTTCCTGGTGCGGTCACATTTTCGCTGGCCTAGTTATTTTGTAAGGATAAGTGATGACAGAATACCTAATGCCCTAAGAATCCTAAAGAAACACACAAGAAAACCCTTTCTAACTCAACGTGATTCCGTCTATTTGAACTCGAGTTCACCTCAGATATATATGATCCATTGGTAAAGAGGCTGGGGTAAATGATTAGCTCTTTGTGCCGCTTTAAAAAGAACTCAGCTCCTCCAGTCGAGCGTTATCTTTACAAGAGAGATCAGACCAAAAATGGAGTATGCCTGACATATCTGGACTCGAATTACCAAGCTACGACAGAATTCAAAAGCCGCCTTGTGGGTGATGAATTACTTTCAACTCTATAGTTCCTTTCTCACGTTGCAAGTCTATCGCTACATCCAGTGCGAAATAGGATACATTCCTTGGCTCCACCAGTTCAGACTAGGAAGTGCCATGCTGCATAAGTAGAATGGACTGGTGCTCATACACTTCATATTCTATTGATAACAATCATGAAACAGATTTCTAAAAGGATGCTTACCCAATCATTAAATCTTCAACATTTATCTATCCTACATATCCTCATAATCTGTACTTATTTCTTCCTCCATACAACAACCTCATTCACTAACCCTCTATCTAGAGTAGGTTTAATTTTACCCCGTCCACTGCGAGGAAAGTTGGCTCTCTGTGCCGCGCCAGGAAATTTTTCTCCCCGGAATCGATACTTCAAATATACAAATCAACAATTCGCCCTTGAATGGAGTATTGCTGCCATATATGGTCTGGTGCACCTTCTGTTTGCCTCGGAGTTCTTGACAAGATCCAGAGACGGATATGTAATATAATTGGCCCTGATCTGGCATCTCGTCTACAGTTGCTCTCTCACAGACGCGCCGTCGCCTCTCTCTGTCTTTTTTACAAATACTTTCATGGTAATTGCTCCGATGAGCTGCTTTCACTGTGTGACACCATTTAGGGGCGCAAAAAGAAGGAAAAAGAAGGAAGAAAAAAGAGAAGGAAAAGAGAGAGGAAGAGAGGCGAGACTGAACGTATATGATAACGGGAGGCCACTCACGAAAAATAACATTTGAAAATGTTATTTTGATAATGGAAGACACTGGTGAGGCTGGCTGGCTGGCAGGGTCCAGGT
The DNA here is from genome assembly GCA_963932145.1 of Acanthosepion lycidas. Classification (NCBI taxonomy): domain Eukaryota; kingdom Metazoa; phylum Mollusca; class Cephalopoda; order Sepiida; family Sepiidae; genus Acanthosepion; species Acanthosepion lycidas. The sequence goes on along the minus strand of OZ010580.1, from coordinate 111,925,736 downwards.
TGATACATTGTTTTGTTTAGATAGATAAAAAATTAACTGTGTCTTTGTGGCAGGCGGATTGTCGGGGGTGGTGGGGTTCCCTACGAGGAAATTTTAAAGATAAAGTCACCTACGAGAAGAGACATTTGAAAATGTTGTTTTGATAAATGAAGAATGGTGAAAATTCTTATGGCCATTGTCATAAAGCTAATTGACAAACACCAGGTGATACAGAGTTTTAAATAGATAAAGGTTTACTTGTGTCATGATGGCAAACAATTTAATAGGTCATCTGTTGACCACACACAAAGAGAATCATCTCTAGGTTGGGTCTTTGTCGATGGGAGGTGTCATTGAGAGAAAACACATCTGGGCTGTGTTGGAATTTGAATATGACAGCGAAACAATATTTCGTTGGCGCCGAAGAATGAGTGTGTCTGGTTGACTAGCCTCTTGGTGCTGGCGAAAATCTTATTGAAGAATTCCATATGCCGTGACGTTAGGATAAGAATTGAGATTATCACTCTACGAGTCGTATTGTACTCTTGGCGGCCAGAGAAGAAGAGAGAAACAAAAGAAAGAAAAGGAAAAGAAAAAGATTTGTTTTTTTCTTTGAACAAAATATATATTTTTTTAAGAACAAGGCTAGTCTAGTCACGCCCACACTGTTGATCGACCATTGGTTGAACTCTAACCAGCCATGCGGAGGTGATCATGTGACGCAAGGAGGCAGCCGCAGAGAGTTTAAGTATGAGGGATTACTACGAAGAAGCGGGGAGGACCGTTGACGCCCCTCTGGGGCATGGGGAGGTGTCCATATGAAAATAAGAGAAGGTGGGAGTAAGAGAAGACTTCCAAAAATGGAAATAATGAATTTTTCCTGACCGAAAACAAAAGAAGGGGTTATGGATTTAGACTTATCAAGGAACCTCAGACCCCGACGAGCCCACCCCCGGTTTTGAATCGGCGTCCATATAAGCAAAGTCGCAGCGAGCAAAAATCAGTTAGTTTTAGTTTTGAGTTCGAGAGTTGGAGAGTTCGAGAGAGAGTTCCAGTTGAGAGCTCTGAAGACCCACCACGAAGAGCTGACCAAGATTCGCGCAAATTCCGATCTCATCTTCTAACCAAGAACAATTTATTTATTTTTTTGAAGAACGACTTAGACTCACACCACCAAAATAAGCTTTGTGAATTTCGCCTGAAGACACACCAAGAACCAGTTTCTTAAAGGACAGACAGCTTAGATATTAAGACTCGCCTAAAAACCACGTGTCACAATCCATATAGCGGGTCGGGAGATAGACGCAGTCCTATGTATCCAGCAACCAGATATAAAGTATTGTTATCCTTTTTTTGATACCATTTTCGACTTATTATTTTATTTTCTTTTGCCCGTACTTGTGCGATACCGCCCTCATTCGAACTCAAGCTTGCAGTACGGCCCCAACGCTGATTGATTTCGTCTTTCTAAGATCAATTCACAACGTGGGTAGGCAGACTGGAGATCAAAGTAGTTACTTCGGTAACCAGACGTTGGAAGCGAGTTGGGAACGACGAGGCTGATATCGAATCTAACCAGATTCCCATCCGAATCATTTAAAGGTTAGATCATCACAATTGGCGCCGCGACTAGGATAAGACCCGGGATCGGCTGACGTCACAATTTGACGTAACGGTTGGATGTCACACTGGTTCCCAGACTCCATGAATTCAAGCGCCCTACGAGGCTGGCATCCCGTTCTCACCCTTTCACTGTAGAAACTTTTAAATGTAGACGTCTCTTCTACTCCAATAGCTTCATACCTCACACCTCGCGCCTGTGGAACACCCTTCCCAATTACTGTTTCCCTGAGAACTATAATCTCTAACTATTCAAATGTAATGTCAATCGACATCTCCAGTTACCTTGATCTATCCACTATCCCTCTCTTCATCCTTTCTTCTATCACTCCTATCTGCTCTCGCTCCAAATCTTCTGCAACCCCCTGCATCCTAGTGGCTTCACGCCTTGCTCGGGGCGTAATGCTTAAAAAAAAAAGCAAGGCAATAAGTCCACTAAGACGCAAGGGGGCTACTAGAAGTAAAAAATAACGCCTAATCCTTATCAGGAGACAAGGAGTAAACATCTACAGCTGTTCCAAAGAGCGGGGTTGATTGTTTGATTGTTTCATTTTCTACGACTTATCAACTCTTTGCACAATGTTTAAAGCCAGAAAAGATTTTTGGATTACAAGAATTGTTTTCTTATTTTGGCAATAATAATGGTTTAGTGACACATGCCTTACTAATTAACCTATAGCTGGGAGGAGGAAAGATGTGGCTTCATTCGTCCTCATACTTTAAGTGAATAGAATGATCCTAACGGGAATTGGAACTCGGCTCGCCGATTAACAATTTCGAGCCATTAACCATTACACCAACTGCACATCTACGCTTACAACACCTGGTATTCCCAAACGGTCAGCCATCAAGGTCCTGACCAAGATCGACGTTCACGGGAACCGGTGTTTCAACAGATCATAGATAGCATAGATAGATAGATAATTAGTAGACACACACACATATATATATATATATATATATATATATATATATATATATATATATATATATATATATATAGAGAGAGAGAGAGAGAGATACAAATCAGTAGACTAATATATATATATATAGAGAGAGAGAGAGAGATATATATATATATATATATATATATATATATATATATATGAACTGGTATGTAATATCAAGCCTCCTATAAAGCACTGAATGCCGGACAATTTCCTTGTAGACTAAGAGGCAACAGAGATTGCTTATACAGAATATTTGATTGTTTCGTATTTTAAGGCTTATTTTTTTTTAAATCATTTCACTCCAAGCAAGGAGAGAATGCCACTAGTACGCAGGAGATTACAGAGAGTGAAGATGAGAGAAAAGATTGGGTATAGGGGCGGGGAGAAAAGGGTAAAAGCTGAACATACTTCAAGTAGATAGCGATTGACGTTGCATTTAAATTTTAAAAGATTGTAGATATCAGGTAAGCAGGTAAATGAAAGGGTATTTCACAGGTGGAAAGTTAAAAAAAAAAGAAACTGTTGGAGTAGAAGTGACGGTTACATTTACCTAATTCAACAGTATAAGGGACCTAGTTGCCAATCTAGTAGCATCCTCAAACTCACGTAGTTCGGACACCAGGGACAAAAGTTTGTCAGAGCTGTAGCCATAAAATATTTGTAGAAAAGACAGAGGGAAGCCAGATAACGTCGGTGTGAAAGTGACGGAAGACGAAATGCCAGGCCAGGGTCGATTACATTGCAGATCCTTCTTTGGATTTTGTCAAGAACCTCGACATGTGTTGCAGGAACACCTGACCAAATATGGCAACGATATTAAATGCACGGACGAATGATAGATTTGTAAATGTGCAAGACAGATTCTGACGAGATAAAACCTTCTGACACGACACAGTGACCCAACTTTCCTTGCAGTAGATACAGACATTCATTCGATGTATTGGTTCCACTTCAAGTCATTTGAAAACGTGACGCCAAGAAGGCGCAGTGTGTTGCTCTCTAGGAGTTTAGCATCAGCCATATTGATGACGGACAAAAAAGTTTCTCTATGGTGATTAAATGAAAGCAGGTTCGTCTTAGAGGCCCTTACAATATACAAGCCATTTCCTGTCCCAGTTAATCAGTTATTGAAGCACCTTTTTCAAGAGCAGCGGCCAGCTTAGGTTAATTTTCAAACATTTGAGATTATTTGAAGCCAAAAGATATTTTTAGACTGTAAGAATTTTGTGTGGGGAGAGATAATTGTTACGGTTTTTTGGGTATGTATATATATATACATATATTTTATATATATGTGACTAGTGAGACAATCCAAATGACTTAACTTCCTTTATAGTCTACCAATAGAAGGTTAACCAATCAGAAGCCGCAGAACATTGTATCCGTCGTGTATAAAGGCGTCCATCTTTGTTTACCCTACGGAAGGACCAGTGCCAACTTGACCAGGCGAAGATGATAGAAGGAAGGACTACGCTCTGCTACTTTGCTACGATATCCACTGCGAACCTGAACTACGCTTTCCTACTATCTCCGAAATATTCACTGCCAACCTCTGGATTCTATACTCGAAGACGACCGTCATGAAAATGTCTAACAATGATAATCGGTTTAGTGATACAAGTCCTGCTCGTTAATCCATAGCTGATAGGAGAAGAGGCGGATTCATACGTTTCCCAAGGATATTTGCTCGTAACTGAATAAAAAGAATCCAACCTGAATTGGAACTCTGCTCTCCGATTAACAATTCCGAGTCATTATCACAAGATACCATCAAAACTTATAGCAGCTGTTATTCCCAAGCGGTCGCCCATCTAGATAATGACCAGGTTCGACGTTCCTTAACTTCGCTGATCGTACGGGAACTGGTGTTTCAAAGTCAGGTGACCGTATGCCTCAAAAACCGATGAGGTGTGTGAACTGGACGATAAGCAAATCTATCTGCATGGGAATATTTGTGAATAAAGTAAAATAATTTATCGATAAAATCCCAAATGAAAAAAGGCAAGATTTTTTAAAGAAAATGTCATTTTGTTATTTCAAGTGGTATTTTGGTACAATGCAGCAAAAATAAATTCATATTTTTAATATGAAAGGAAAGTACGGCCAGAGTAAATTTTTTATGTATAAATGAAAACTATTGAAGAAGGATTCCTGGAAATGGCTCACGTCTTCTTTGGCAAAGGAAAAAGCGATTTCTGTGAGCAGTGTGCGCTACGCCGACAAAAAGGTTTCAAGAAATTCGCGTGTACGACAATAGCAGTAGAACTGAACAACGGAAACGTCTAGTTTGACATTGCTGGGCCGGCCACATTATCTCCAGAATCTAATTCATCACTCAAAACAGCGAAAGACAAGCGCTACACAATTCTGGCAGGCGCATGCTATGTTGGAGGTCAAAGTATCTCAATGCAAAGTGCTACGTAGATTACAAATCGTCCATCGTCATTTGGTTGAGAATAAATCTCGCGAAGTTTTTCTTTTCTTTGCCTCTCAACCATTTCTATTCAATCAGTCTCTTCATATCTATCATTATGCTCATCTCTCTCTCTATCTAATAATCTCATAATGTCAGTATGCTCATCTCTCTTTCTCTCTCTCTATATATATATATATAAAAATATTATAATGTACCTACTCATATCTCTCTCACACACTACACACAAACATATATATACATAATAGTCTCGTCTATATATCTAAGACTACACATATATCTTTATCTCATCTCTCACCCTCTATATCGCAGTCATCTATGTCTCTCTCTCATATATATATATATATATATATATATATATATATATATCAGTCTCATCTATGTCTATTAGGTTGGTGCAAAAATAATGACGTAATAATGTCGTTTTTTGACGTATTTTTAACATCAAAAAACGACATTATTACGACATTATTTTTGCACCAACCTAATATCTCGCCAAATATATCAGTTTACTTATATCAATATCTCTCTCTCTCTCTATATATATATATATATATATATACATATATCAGTTTACTCATATTTCACATTCTATCTCTCGCTATATATATATACATCTCAGTCTACTCATATCTATCTCCCCATATATATATATATATATATATTACTATACTCATCTCTCTCTCTCTCTCTCTCTATATATATATATATATATATATATATATATTCTCATATCTACCTCTCCCTGCATATATCAAATACGGTTCTCTTTCTCACTATATATATATATATATATATATACGTGTCCCTCTTTCTCTGTTTGTCTGTCCCCCTCTTTCTCTCTCTCACTCATATATATATATATATATATATATATGTGTGTGTGTGTGTGTATGTATATATACTCATATATATTTATATCTACCACTCTCTGCTTATACATATATATATATATATATATATATAGCAGTCAACCCATATATTACTCTCATATATATATATATATATGTCTCCTCATACCTACCTATCTACCTAGTTTATTCATTTTTATTTAGACATCTATCTCTGTCTCAATCTCTTATCTATCTGTTCATATCTGACATTTTTTGTCTATTTTTGCTTTTTCTGTTTCACCATATTTCTCTCTCTTGTTCTTCCACATTCCATGCCTACATTCCTACTGCATTCTTTCCTCTCTCTCTCTCTCTCTCTATCATTCTCTCTCTCTCTCTCCGTATACATTGTTCGCTCTGTGTGCCTATTCTTCTGTTTCTCTTATCTGTCTGCTTCTCGCTCCTGCATGTCAGTCTCTTTTCTTTTTTTCTGTATCACTCAATTCAGTGTCGAGGCTGGCTAAATAGTTTTATTTCCCTCTATTCTATCAAATACCGTATATATTTTCTGTCCGCGTGTGTTCGTATTGTTTTTTTTCATTCTATTTCCTCGACTGCATGTATGTGTGTGTATGTGCGTGTACAAAACTGAGCCCAATCAAAGACCAAGTGTGGGGTTTGAAAGATTTTGCCTATCAATATAAATTAGTTAAGCCAAGTCTAATGTAGCACAAGGCTAAGGGGAGGACTGAAATGTAAATCTACCTACGTTAAAAAAAACATCTTTCAAAATCTTGATTTTACCTGAGAGCGAATATCAATCTCTGTGCTTTCGGGATCGACAAATCTATTTAAACAACGGTACATCATTGCTGGGTATACCTGTGAATATTTGTTAAGAAAGCAGCGACCAAAAATTTTACTAATTATTATTAGGTCTATAGAAATATCAGCTTTAGGTCGATAAGAAAAATATCAAAAACTTAACCTGATTGATATTTAGAAACTGAAAAGCAGATGGCGAGATAAGTAGAGAAGCAAAGAAATCCTGTCTATGAGTCGTTGAGTAAAACTATAGCGTCACGTGACAGGTGAAATCCAATGAGTGAACATCTGGCTTTTCTTGTTTAAGAAGATTATTCCGCTTTCAGGTGCTGTATTATTGTCATGACATGTCTACGACGAGGAAAAAAAATAATAAAAACCTATATACCAAAACTTGTTTCTATCTCCGTTGTGTGTCTGACTTTCTCCGAAATAGATTATTGGTTTACGGCCATAAAGCGCGAAAACACCGGTTCCTACACGGTCACTGAAGTTAAACAAATGTCGATCCTGGTCAGTACCTCAATGGCTGACCTCTTGGGGATACCAGGTAGATTAGCTTTGCTGCACGGTTGGAGTAATAGATAATGGCTCGGAATTGATAATCGGAATTAAAAAGGGAACTATTTTTAAGTTAGTTTTACCTCAGACAAACTTGAATTCTCAAAACTAATAACACTGCGGATTATTGTCCTTATTTTTGTTGTTATCACAACATTTCGACCGTTATGCTGTTCGCCCTTCATCAGGTATATGTTGATCCAGGTGACCTACAGAGATTTCTGAACTGAAACAAGATTGGGTAGCGCCAGCTCAGATGTTAATGGTAATATTAGCCATTTCCCTACAAGGAAATATCTGGCATTCATTGATCAAGCAGCATGTACAGCTTTCGGACAAAATTTATAAAATCTTTCCTTTAAAACCATTTCTTAGAAAAACAGGTTTCAAGCCCAATAGCTGTTATCGCTCTTGCCTATACTGATAGGAGTTTCCTTCCTAAACTTTTATTTGAAGTGGTATGGAATGCTAACATTTTGATAATATTATTATTTTCTCTTCGAGTCACATTTTAGTTGTTTATTTTGTTGGCAGTCCTCAATCGATCTGGTTTCTGTTATTTGGTACAGTTCTTTGTTTATGATTCTGTAGCGCCAGTCCACAATGTTCAAAAGTAAGAGATCGGCCTGGTTGGGTCAAAAGGGCATAGATACATTCGTCCTGTTTACACTAGAATAAAAAGGTAGACATTATAGAGTGTATTTATAATATACATGTGTTTTTGCAATTTCTTTATTAAATCTGTTTCTTTCTTAACTTGATTATCATAACTTTAGATTATATATATATATATATATATATAATGTACTCTCCCGATGGTTTTGACGTATGAGGATCTGACAGCTTATTGATTCAGTTATGAAATTTTGTGCGATAATCTTAAGTGGCATTTAAGATCCGCTAGTGATTTACAAAAGAGGCCACATATGGAGTAAGTGTGAGGATTGGGAGATGATATATATATTAGGTTGGTGCAAAAATAATGACGTAATAATGTCATTTTTTGACGTTAAAAAATACGTCAAAAAACGACATTATTACGTCATTATTTTTGCACCAACCTAATAATAATGAACTAATCCAACAAATACACAAAAGATTAACTATAAAACTAAAATAATAAACGACTTATTTTCAAATCAGAACATACGCCATGATGACGGTAAGCGATAACCGAAACCGCTCGTTAATAACCATGGACTACGGTCTTATTTCCTCAACTGAAAACCAAATTTTTAAATCTTGTGAGAAAACATGAACAAAATTATTATAAAACGGAAAAGTTCCGTAGTTTGTAACAACACATGCCTGAATGAAAATATATATATATATATATATAAGAAAGAGGTTGTAGTGGTTCCAACGAGAGAAAAGTATGTATATTAAAATGAAGAGAAGAGAGGTGCCGTAAACATTTTTGGTTGTAATGTGGATTTATTTAGAAAAAATATTATGTTTTGTTATATTATTTTCTGTGTTAGAAATCCGAATTTCTTTCTTGAATTGCCAATTCAAGAAAGAAATTCGGATTACTAACACAGAAAATGTCTCATATCGAGAATATTTAACATTGAAAAACAAAAGAAAAAATTAATCATTTTTAATAATATGTGGAAATCTCCGCTTTTACCTGAAAACGGTCACGAGACCAGAAACCCGTGTAGTAAAATTATGTAAAACAAAACATAATATTTTTTCTAAATAAATCCACATTACAACCAAAAATGTTTACGGCACCTCTCTTCTCTTCAATATATATATATATATATATATATATATATATATATATATAAATGACAATAGGAAAACTAGTAATTGCTGACGCGTTTCGTCCAATGTGGACTTTATCAAAGCAAAATACGAAATGAATTTAATTGAACAAGGTAACTAATAAAAACAAAAAACAGAATGTTCCTAGCAATTGGAATGTAGAGAAACGCTATTTTCATATTGTTAACTGAAAAATAACGTCAGTATTTGTCACGTGTGGAGAATATTGTCATTATATCTGTGTTGATGTAGCAAATGGTCCAATGTCGGAAGAAAAGACTTGATAACAAATTTATCCAAATTCTAACTATCGGATAAACAACTAGAAGCACTCATCTTTGGTCAGAAATTTGCCACTGGAATAACGAAATATGACACCACGGATTACATAATTAAAATCTTCACCACAATGACTGATTTTACCAAAGACTATATTCAGGGCCTAATCACAGCTACACACAAAAATACGAACGACACCGCACTTCCTCGAAGATACATCAAAGCCTTGAAAGAATTATCTAACAACAAAAACATCCATATATCTACTTCTGATAAGGGCGGTGGAATTGTCATCATGGATAAACACATTTACCAACAGAAGATGAGAGAGCTCATTGACGATGATAACATCTATGAAAAAGTAAATGAAAACCTACCTATAAAAGAAACACAAAAATTTACAAGCAACATTAAAAAAACTACTAAAAAATGAAGACTTCTTCTGGGTATTACCAAAAACATAAACCGAACATACCAATGAGACCTATCATATCGGGGATAGGCAGCACTCCACATAAAATAACCCGCAAACTAAGCAGAATTTTAACTCCACTTCTCGGCACTATTAGTCCATCACACATAAAAAATTCAGGCAACCTCTTAAACAAATTAAAATACATAGACATTAAAAACAAATATATGGCTAGTTCAGATATTAAATCTCTCTATACAAACGTCTCCATAGATAAATGCTTAAATTTACTAAAAAAACACCTAACAAAAGCAAAAATTAAATTACCTCTATCTACACATAAAATTATGCCAACTAATTACCAAGCAATGCTTCTTTACTTTTAATAACCAACATTACAGAGAAATTTGGTCTGCCAATGGGATCTCCTCTCAGTGGCATTCTTGCGTGTCTATTTTTTAGAATTTCTAGAAAGTGACTCATTCAAAAATATTCTCCCTATAAACTCTTCATATTTCAGATACATAGACGACTCATTAATATTTCCCAAAAAAAAAAAAAAAAAAAAAAAAAACAATTTAACGGATCTTCTCTCCAAACTTAACAACGTTGAACCTACAATAAACTTCACTTTCGAAACTGAAACCAACTACACTCTTCCGTTTTTGTTACATAGAAATAACAAAGTCAATTTTGACGTTTACAGAAAGGCTACAAACAAAAATGATCTGTTTAGTTTCTACTCAAACCACTCTTCAAAAATTAAATCTGGAATTATTATAGGTTTTCTATCTAAGAGTGGTATGACGCTTTCGTAACGGTCCGGGTTCGATTCTCGGTAATGGATGCGCACTGCTGATGAGTCCCAAATAGGAGGAAACGGCAGTTATTCATTCTGTTGAGGATTCTTCTAAACTAGATGAATTTTTATATATATATATATATATATATATATATATATATGGGGAGAGAGTATCTCTTCTCTAGCATTTTTAATTCATAACTTCATTTTTCATGACGAGATTTTTCGTGACCCCATGTATTAACCAACTTCAGGGAAAAACTGAAACGCTGATCTTATAAAACTTTCATTTATCTGTTTGGATAAGTCTTGTTCTTATGTCCATCGTCTTTGTCATGTTGAATTGATAATGTTAATTATATTTTATGAATATGTCCTGAAGATGGTTTATTAGACCGAAACGTCCGACGTTGACATTATATTAACATTAAAACAGCATAACTGCATATAAGGATTTTTGTTTGTTTTTTCCGTATATTTTTCTTCATATATATATATAAGATAACCAACAAATTACGTAATGTCGTGTGGGAAGAAGTGATCACTAATACGCAAACGAATGCATCACGTGCCAGTAAAGAGATGAGGGATGGGATCATTTCTCTTGACCAATGCAGGTACATTGCGTACAGACATCAGTCATTGGTCGAGCAGCTTTGAGGAAACATTGCATTGCCGAAGAATCTCGTCCCGTTTTGTCTGCTTGATATGGGCTTGACGCAGCCAACGTCATGTCCCTGAATACGTCAAGCCTTTAGGAATAATGAGCAGTTAAGCACCTAAACAGCCCCACCTCTATATATCTGGATTGAAAATCGGAATAGTATTTATTCATGCGTAGCCTGTAGCGAACAAGTAGACCTTGCGGAGCCCCTCCCTCTTCAGGTCACATCACAGTCGCTGTCCTCTAAGCTGAACGCTCATCTTGTTCACGGAAACGTAACTGTTGATTTCCAGAGCGAGAACGCGGTGCTCTGACGGGTGACTTCAGTCTAGAAAGCCTTCCGCCCGGCGATACCGTGTCATCATCGCACTGACTGCATGCATTGCGCTAGATGGTATCAACTTATTAACAACTCGTTTAATCATTTGTAAAAAAAAAAAAAAAAAAAAAAAAAAAAAAAAAAAACGGCAAATACTGCACATTTAATTTTGAAAATAAAAAGCAGGCCGGGAACACAATTTCAACCCATAAGCCAAACCTAAAACAGGATCTTCAGAGTATAACGTGCTTGATTATTATACAAGAATTTATCAACTTATAAAAAGAAAAAAAGAATAAAAAGAAAAAAAGAATAAAAAGAAAAAAAGAATAAAAAGAATAAAAAGAAAAAAAGAATAAAAAGAAAAAGAATAAAAAGAAAAAGAAGAAGAAAAAGAAAAAGAAGAATAAAAAGAAAAAGAAGAATAAAAAGAAAAAGAAAAAGAAGAATAAAAAGAAAAAGAAGAATAAAAAGAAAAAGAATAAAAAGAAAAAGAATAAAAAGAAAAAAAAGAAGAAAAAGAATAAAAAGAAGAAAAAGAATAAAAAGAAGAAAAAGAAGAATAAAAAGAAAAAGAAGAATAAAAAGAAAAAGAAGAATAAAAAGAAAAAGAAGAATAAAAAGAAAAAGAAGAAAAAGAATAAAAAGAAAAAAAAGAAAAAGAATAAAAAGAAAAAGAATAAAAAGAAAAAGAATAAAAAGAAAAAGAATAAAAAGAAAAAGAATAAAAAGAAAAAGAATAAAAAGAAAAAGAAGAAAAAGAAAAAAGAAGAAAAAGAAAAAAGAAGAAAAAGAAAAAAGAATAAAAAGAAAAAAGAAGAAAAAGAAAAAAGAAGAAAAAGAAAAAAGAAAAAGAAAAAAGAAGAAAAAGAAAAAGAAGAAAAAGAATAAAAAGAATAAAAAGAAAAAGAAGAATAAAAAGAAAAAGAAGAATAAAAAGAAAAAGAAGAATAAAAAGAAAAAGAAGAATAAAAAGAAAAAGAAGAATAAAAAGAATAAAAAGAATAAAAAGAAGAAAAAGAAGAAAAAGAATAAAAAGAATAAAAAGAAAAAGAAAAAGAAGAAAAAGAATAAAAAGAAAAAGAATAAAAAGAAAAAGAATAAAAAGAAAAAAAAGAAAAAGAAGAAAAAAAAAGAAAAAGAAGAAAAAGAAAAAGAAGAAAAAGAATAAAAAGAAAAAGAAGAATAAAAAGAAAAAGAAGAATAAAAAGAAAAAGAAGAATAAAAAGAAAAAGAAGAATAAAAAGAAAAAGAAGAATAAAAAGAAGAATAAAAAGAAGAATAAAAAGAAAAAGAAGAATAAAAAGAAAAAGAAGAATAAAAAGAAAAAGAAGAATAAAAAGAAAAAGAAGAATAAAAAGAAAAAGAAGAAAAAGAAGAAGAAGAAAAAGAAAAAGAAGAAAAAGAAAAAGAATAAAAAGAAAAAGAATAAAAAGAAAAAGAATAAAAAGAAAAAGAATAAAAAGAAAAAGAATAAAAAGAAAAAGAATAAAAAGAAAAAGAAGAAAAAGAAAAAGAAGAAAAAGAAAAAAAAGAATAAAAAGAAAAAGAATAAAAAGAATAAAAATGAAAAAGAATAAAAATGAAAAAGAATAAAAATGAAAAAGAATAAAAATGAAAAAGAATAAAAATGAAAAAGAATAAAAATGAAAAAGAATAAAAATGAAAAGAATAAAAATAAAAAGAATAAAAAGAATAAAAATAAAAATAATAAAATAAAATGAAATAATAAAATAAAATGAATATATCTAAAATATAAAATAAAATAGTATAATAAATATTATAAAACTATATAATATAATTTTATGAACCATAAAATAAATAAATAATAAAATATATATGGTGGACTCTCCCGTCGTATTCGACGTATAATAGTCAAGCAGCTCAGTCCCTAGGAACCGACAGCCGAGATACCAAGATATATGATTTGATTATAGTCTTTCAGGCTTTGTGCAGAACCAACCACACTTTTTGAAGTGCCAAATACAGAGACCTGCTACACTGAGCACTTCAAGGTCCTGAAACGACCTTCCGCAGGTTTTGAATTCACAGTTGTCCCTCTCCTCGACCAGATGCCATCCAAGACTATAGAACCCAACAATTTATCCATAGCTGGAGGGATAAAAACAGGATTAATATCTTTCCCAAGGGGATTAGCATGTAAGTAATTGTAATGGCTTCGAATGGAATTCGAACTCGGCTCTCCGACTCCTCAGTCCGAGTGGCTATCCTCACAATATATAATAATATATCACAATAAACATGATAATAAACTTAAAAATCACATATAATATAATAATGCCATAATACATAATAAAAAAATTATTATAAATATAAGAAATATTATAAAAGTTATATAATATAAACTTATAAAATACTAGCAGTAGAACCCGGCGTTGCCCGGGAATGTAACAGTAAGAGATAGATCAAGTATCGACCATCATAAAGACTGAAAAATAAAATTGACAAAGATTATTGTTTAAGGTTGACGGACACGCGTGTCTTAATAGTTTTTTTTTGGGGGGGGGGGTGCGAATTGGTCAAATCCAAACTCAAGCAAAAACATTGTTTTCAATCGTTATGAGTCTATAGAATTTTTCAATTTTATTATAAACAATTGTCTTGTAAATGGAATTTTTAAAGCATTTTGAATGTAAAAATAAAGAAAAAAGTGATCAAGACAATAAGAAACATTACCTGCCAAAAAAAAAGTGAAGTTTTGTTGAAATCGGTTGAAAAATGTAGGAAATCCGATCCCATATATAACCGAACACACACACTTACACATATACACACACAAACAACCTGGGTTTTATAATAAGTATAACTCGGTATGAGTTGTCCCCCTTTCATTCTCGCAATGCCTCTTAATCGCGTTTTCAAATTGATTTCATGCATAAGCAATTGTGTTTTTCCAATTTTTGGCACTGTCAGAACCAACGCAAGCTAAATTTACGTAGTCCTGTGAAGTTTTGTTGAAATCGGTTGAAAAATGTAGTAAATCCGATCCAATATATAAACGAACAGACACACAACCTGGGTTTTATAATAAGTATATGATTAATAAAGTAATTAAAATAATAAACATTAATAAACCTAAAATATTTAAACCTAATCAACCTAAAAAAGGATCTTCCAATTATAACGCGCAGGTTTATTATACGAGAAAGTATCAATTTTTAGTATAACGCGCAATATTACTATACATTGGTATTAACTTATTAACAACTCGCCAAATGATGTACATTTAATTTTGACAATAATAACAGGCCGGGAATACAATGTCAACCCATAAGCTAAACCTAGAACAGGATCTTCAGAGTATAACGCGCAGCATTATTTTTTATATAAAAATTTACAGAAAAAGACGCTATTATATAATGAGAAATCTAGTCTATATTCCTCCGTTTATTTGTCGCTCTCCTCCTTATCCTTATTTCCCATTAAAAAATGAGAAAAAATTTCAAATTATCAATCATATGCAATTTACAAACATTTTTTTTTTTTTTTTTTATAATTAAATATAATTGTTTTGGAAGCAGCGTTGATTTCTTTTGTTAGAAAAATCCCTAGAGGAACCTTATTATAAAGAAAAGGTTTGACGAGGGACGCTCCTCGTCAAACCTTTTCTTTATAATACATTTGGAAAGTTCTAAGGTTCCTAAATTCGGTAAAGACAGGACAGCTGATGGATGTCTTCAAATTCTTCCTGTTCCCTCTAGAGGCAACAGCAACATACCGACTCTATGGCATGTGATAACCCGATATAATTAATAATCCATGCCTGGCACTGCACGCGAATTGCTTGAAGACAATTTTACATCTCCGGCTTGTGAAATCGTGTAACTCAGCAAATCTGTTCTCAGTAAGTTTTTATTTTTATTTTTATTTCTTCTCCTCG
Organism: Acanthosepion lycidas; assembly: GCA_963932145.1. Taxonomy (NCBI): domain Eukaryota; kingdom Metazoa; phylum Mollusca; class Cephalopoda; order Sepiida; family Sepiidae; genus Acanthosepion; species Acanthosepion lycidas. The sequence goes on along the minus strand of OZ010580.1, from coordinate 111,910,387 downwards.
AGGGAAAACAGACAGCAGAATGAAGAGAAACAAATTTAATTGAAACGACCCAGCCTAAGACGCAACTCGATTATTTCAATTTGGTGGGTGGTAGGTATTGATGCATCTACAAAGATCTTTCTTTTTAATGTAGGTACCGATGATACGTTTGCATTGGATCGGGAGAACTGTGAATGCACTGACACTTTTCATCAAATGCAACAAGAAAATCCTGTCTTGCGGGGACGAATTGTTAGTGCGCAGGCGTATCACTACAACTGTGGCCCGAAAGGAAAAGCTAAAATGCCCGGGGATAATGATTTTCGAGGCTGATGTCGATTTGTCGGATTGACACATGATTATAAATGCAGTCAAGTTCTTTCTTTACTGCATGTTATTTATTGAGTTTAGTTTAAATTTAGTGCAAAGCCATAAATATGAGGCACCTAGTGAGAAACGAAGCCAATGCCTGTGATTAGCTAACCCAGCATCATGTGGAAGAATCCGTCCAAACACCAGAGAATTGGGATTCATTTGAAAATGAATTAGCGTTACGAAAATTTATTAATTGATTTTCTTTTTATTAACCAAAGTATTTACATAAAATGAAAATATCTCAAGAAACATGGAAGAAAATGAAGAAGAAGAAGAAAAGAAAAAGGCAACATAAAAACCTTTCTTGTTCCTTTTACTTTTTCCTTATATTTGCATTTTAATTTTGGGCATTTGAAAATATTGAAGAAAACAGAAACAGAATTAAGAGATTAAATAAAGCGACGAGGCAACAAAAGGGACTGAAAAAATGAATACGAGGCAATCTAGAAAAAAAACTGAAAAATGATGAAGAGAGAAAAAAAACTGAAAAATGATGAAGAGAGAAAAAAAACTGAAAAATGATGAAGAGAGAAAAAAAACTGAAAAATGATGAAGAGAGAAAAAAAACTGAAAAATGATGAAGAGAGAAAAAAAACTGAAAAATGATGAAGAGAGAAAAAAAACTGAAAAATGATGAAGAGAGAAAAAAAACTGAAAAATGATGAAGAGAGAAAAAAAACTGAAAAATGATGAAGAGAGAAAAAAAACTGAAAAATGATGAAGAGAGAAAAAAAAACTGAAAAATGATGAAGAGAGAAAAAAAACTGAAAAATGATGAAGAGAGAAAAAAAACTGAAAAATGATGAAGAGAAAAAAAAAACTGAAAAATGATGAAGAGAAAAAAACTGAAAAATGATGAAGAGAAAAAAAATTTGAAAATGGTGATGATAAGGAAAAGTGACTGAAAATGATGAAAAACGAATAAAGAAAATGAAGGGAGAATGATGAAGACTGACTACAAAAAAAGGAATAAGAAAATGATGAAGAGAGACATAGAAAAAGCAACTGAAAAAATGATGAAGGGAGAATACAGAAAGGGACTGAAAAATTGATGGACAGTGGATACAGAAAAGGTCCTAAAAGGTGATGAAGAGAGAATACAGAAAAGTGACAGAAAAAGATGAAGAGAGATTACAAAAATGGAACTAAGAAAATGATGACGAGAGAATAGTGAAAAGTGACTGAAAATTGATGAAGAGAACACAAACAAAAGTCAAAGAAAAATGGTATCGCGATTATACAGAAAATTGACTAAAAATGAAGAAGAAACAATACAGAAAATTGAAAGAAAAGTAAGAATACAAAAAATGGACTAAAATTGATGCAGTGAGAATACAGGAAAAGGACTGAAAAGGACAGGAAAAGGACTGAAAAGGACTGAAAAGGACAGGAAAAGGACTGAAAAGGACAGGAAAAGGACTGAAAAGGACAGGAAAAGGACTGAAAAGGACAGGAAAAGGACTGAAAAGGAAAAGAAATTGACTGAATTATGATGAAGAGAGAATAGAGTAAAGCGATAGGAAAATGATAAAGAGAGATTACAGAAAAGGGACAACAAAATGACGGAGAGGGAATAAAGAAAAGAGACTCAAAAAATTTTGACGAGAAAAGGGACTAAAAATGATATCGAGAGATTACAGAACCGAAAAACAAAATTAAGGAAACTGAAAACGCGAAAATACAAGTAGAAAAAATTATGTATATGAAAAAAGAGAAAAGATGCCTGTCAATAAATACTTCTTTTCTCTTTTTAAACATTATAAAGCAACCCAGAAAAAGTTGGCTTCTATTCGGCGAATTGAAATAATCCATTAAATATCTGAAAATAGAGGCGATAATGCAGGCGTTAATATTGTGACATCTAAAATAAAAATGGCTACCAGCTAGAGTGAAGAGCTGTTAATGACTTACAGTTACTTTGCAACATCATGGTCATAAAATGAAAGTCCGATTGAGGTTGAGTTGACATGAGGTAAATAATGAAAAAGATAGTTTAAAATTTGGAGATAGACCGAAAAAATAATGGCTATATTAGAAAGATAAAGGGGAGAACAGGTAATGGGAAGAAAAGAAAAAGGAGACGGAAAGATAAAAGAGAGAAAAATAAAAGAGAAGAAGAGAAAAAGGGGGAGAAAAGATGAGAAAAGAAACGAAAGGGGGGAGAAAAGATAAAGCGAAAAAAAATCGAAGAAAGAATAAAGGGAAGAAAAGAAAAAGGAAAGAAATGAAAAAGAGAGGAAAGGAATAAACGAAAGAAAAGAAAAAGGACAAATGAAAAAACGGAAGAAAAGAAAAAGGAAAGAAATGAAAAAGAAAGGAAAAGAATTAACGGAAGAAAAGAAAAAGAGAAGAAAAGAATAAACGGAAGAAAAGAAAAAGGAAAAAAATGAAAAAGAGAAGAAAAGAAATGAAAAAGGAAATAAATGAAAAAGAGAGGAAAAGAATAAACGAAATAAATGAAAAAGGAAAGAAATGAAAAAGGAAATAAATGAAAAAGAGAGGAAAAGAATAAACGAAATAAATGAAAAAGGAAAGAAATGAAAAAGAGAAGAAAAGAAAAAGGAAAGAAAAGAAAAAGGAAAGAAAAGAAAAAGAGAAGAAAAGAAAAAGAGAAGAAAAGAAAAAGAGAAGAAAAGAAAAAGAGAAGAAAAGAAAAAGAGAAGAAAAGAAAAAGAGAAGAAAAGAAAAAGAGAAGAAAAGAAAAAGAGAAGAAAAGAAAAAGAGAAGAAAAGAAAAAGAGAAGAAAAGAAAAAGAGAAGAAAAGAAAAAGAGAAGAAAAGAAAAAGAGAAGAAAAGAAAAAGAGAAGAAAAGAAAAAGAGAAGAAAAGAAAAAGAGAAGAAAAGAATAAACGGAAGAAAAGAATAAACGGAAGAAAAGAATAAACGGAAGAAAAGAAAAAGGAAAGAAAAGAAAAAGGAAAGAAATGAAAAAGGAAAGAAATGAAAAAGGAAAGAAATGAAAAAGGAAAGAAATGAAAAAGGAAAGAAATGAAAAAGGAAAGAAATGAAAAAGGAAAGAAATGAAAAAGGAAAGAAATGAAAAAGGAAAGAAATGAAAAAGGAAAGAAATGAAAAAGGAAAGAAATGAAAAAGGAAAGAAATGAAAAAGAGAGGAAAAGAATAAGGAAAGAAATGAAAAAGAAGGAAAGAAATGAAAAAGAAGGAAAGAAATGAAAAAGGAAAGAAATGAAAAAGAGAGGAAAAGAATAAACGAAAGAAATGAAAAAGGAAAGAAATGAAAAAGAGGAAAGAAATGAAAAAGGAAAGAAATGAAAAAGGAAAGAAATGAAAAAGGAAAGAAATGAAAAAGGAAAGAAATAAAAAAGGAAAGAAATAAAAAAGGAAAGAAATAAAAAAGGAAAGAAATGAAAAAGAGAGGAAAAGAATAAACGGAAGAAAAGAAAAAGGAAAAAAATGAAAAAGAGAAGAAAAGAAATGAAAAAGGAAAGAAATGAAAAAGGAAAGAAATGAAAAAGGAAAGAAATGAAAAAGGAAAGAAATGAAAAAGGAAAGAAATGAAAAAGGAAAGAAATGAAAAAGGAAAGAAATGAAAAAGGAAAGAAATGAAAAAGGAAAGAAATGAAAAAGAGAGGAAAAGAATAAACGAAAGAAATGAAAAAGGAAAAAAATGAAAAAGAGAAGAAAAGAAATGAAAAAAGGAAAGAAATGAAAAAGGAAAGAAATGAAAAAGGAAAGAAATGAAAAAGGAAAGAAATGAAAAAGGAAAGAAATGAAAAAGAGAGGAAAAGAATAAACGGAAGAAAAGAAAAAGGAAAAAATGAAAAAGAGAAGAAAAGAAATGAAAAAGGAAAGAAATGAAAAAGGAAAGAAATGAAAAAGGAAAGAAATGAAAAAGGAAAGAAATGAAAAAGGAAAGAAATGAAAAAGGAAAGAAATGAAAAAGGAAAGAAATGAAAAAGGAAAGAAATGAAAAAGGAAAGAAAAAGAGAGGGAAAGAATAAAGGGAAGAAAAGAAAAAGGAAAGAAATGAAAAAGAGAGAAGAAAAGAAAGGGAAGAAAAGAAAATGAAAAGAAATGAAAAAGAGATGAAAAGAATAAACGGATGAAAAGAAAAAGGAAAGAATTGAAAAAGAGAGGAAAAGATGAAGGAAAATAAGAGCAAAGAACCAAGAAAAAGTCAATAAAAAAAAATAATAAGAAAAAATTAAAAAAAGAAAAATAGAAAGAGAAGAAAAACTAAAAGGAATAAAAGAAAAGCGAGGAGAACAGAAAAAGAGGAGAAAATAAAAATGGAATTATTAAAAAAGGAAAAGAAAATAAAAAGAGAAAAAGAAAAAAAAAGAATAAAAGGAAGAAGTTATGGTTTCATTCCTTTGGTAAAGATATTTTTGCTAAAGTGAACAATAACACGGAATGCCGACTCCACTTTCCGTGTTGATAATGCACATCTGACAAAACTCTCACTGATTAGTATATTGCGTGATGAAAAGGGAGTTTAACATCGATGCACAGAATAAATTTATTTTACCAATCTATAGCTTCAAGGAATGGCTAACTATTACCTTGGTGCAAAAATAATGACGTAATAATGTCGTTTTTTTGACGTATTTTAACGTCAAAAAACGACATTATTACGTCCTTATTTTTGCACCAACCTAATATAAACAATTTCTTACAAGAGATTACCGCCTCGTGGCAACCTCTAACAAGGTCCGCATCAAACCCGTGCGCCAAATGCAGCAGTCATTTTGCCAAAAGAACAAATATTACGTTGACTTTCCATCGAATTCATATTTATAGTCATTTATTTTTTATTTTATTCAGCGTCTTTTCATTTTGGTTTTCACTATTATTCCTCACTAGTTAGTCCTCCTTTCGTATATTCTATTCGCACTTAAAGGTAATCTATCTCTCTACACCGGATCTCTTCCGGGCGTAGGTGATCATGGCTCTCCACAGGGTCCTGTCTTTGTTTCCAGCAAAGGTCCACACTTGCTCCACACTCGTAATTCCCTGTTCTACTGTTACACTTGTCTTCTATGGCAATTTTCGAAGCGTAGGATAGATGTAGCACATGGCCGAAAGTTGGGGCACCCAGTGACGATCGAACTCACTATTCAGTTGTAATTGATCTAGAGAGACAAACTTGTTAACCATTACACCATGACAATGTGCTCCTCACTGTGCCTCCCATAGATCATGTGAATCTTTCCTAATAATATCTTTTATCTCTCCATTTTTGTTTGATTTTTTTAGCAACAGTTTCTTTGTGGTTTCAATTCTCTTTAGAAATTCATCATTTGTCGTATTCTCTGTCTATGGTGTTCTTAAAATCCTTTGGTAGAACCACATCATGTCTTCCCTCAAATCATTTTTGTTCATTTATAGCAAAACTTCCCAAATGTATCCTGTGAGTTTTAAATTCTCTAAGCTTCATTCTTCATAATATCTAAATGATTTCAGCTCTATCTCTCAGGTTTTTTCGTTGGTTTTCACTGATTTATAAAAGAGAATAGATCATATAGCAGTCTGACGCTCACATTATGTTTTCTATAATATAGCACAGTCATTTCAAATGTACATCATGGTTATAAATGCACGCAAGAATAGATATATAGATTGAAAATAAAGTTTAAATTAAACATTTAATGTAAAATATTTGGTGATACTTATATTTTATAATTAATATAATTAATATTAAGAGCCTGGCTTTAAAATATAAAGCTTCAAAATGAACTGCAAATCTCACCAATACTAAAACTGGTTTCAGGAGAATCATTGTACTCAGCTGAATCTCCTATTAAATTTATTGCTATTGCGAAGGGATCAAATCTTTATGTTAGACACACGCGAAATTACAGTAACGTAACGTGAGACTGGCTACGAAGTTAGAAATGCAATTGAAGATATATTTAACGAGTCACGTAGCTATGCAGATTTTGTGCAGATCAGATATTATCTATAACATAGTTTCACGTGTGTGAGATAAAGAAAATAAGATAAAGAAAAGAAAATTGAACGACAGGAAAAGCAACGAGGTTTTATAGTAAACAAAAAGGTTTTACTTTAATTTACTGATTTGGTTAGTGGCTGTAAAGGAATAAAAATCATAAAAGGCTTACCTGTAAGAAGTTAGAAATACATCAAAATATCTAGTCGGAAGTTGCTGGGTTTTGTACTGGTATTGTTTACATGTCAAGTAAGCGAAGGTTAGTAAACGGATTGCACTGAGGCAGGTTTCGGCAACAACTGACTTAGCCAAGGGACTAGCTTAGTTTCAGTCATAAAAATAAATTCTCTTGACAATAGTTATCTCAAAAGTTTATTGTGATTTATTTATCAGAAAAAAAAAGGTCTTTAATATAATACGAGAGTTAGTCAAAAAGTAATGTAATTTGTTTTATTATATAAGAAATAAGAAACAAACATATTGTACACCAAGATATAGCTATACTGTAGCAAAAAGAATTTAAATTTTATTTCTTTCCTTGCAAACAATGTGTCCAAATAATTGATATGGCAGCTCGGTTCCACAATGAAAAACAAATCGCTGCTCCAAACTCGAAGATCCAGGGGCAGAAAGAAATATCCAAATCACGAATCGCAGGTCCAGTGTCACAAATCCTGATACAGGTAACCGGCCAGAAATCACCACGCAAGCTGACAGATGAGGCAGAAAAAATAACAACGACTTGTCTTTCGAGAACACTAGCCGCTTTTATCAATGGAACAATTTTTTTCATTGGTCGACAGTTGGGAGTGGACACACAATATCAGCATATTCGCGATGCATTTATGGCAACACGTGTGACTGACTTGTTTCTATGTTTTTGTTATCCTGTCCTCGCCATATCGTACAGAACACATCTGCCCATTTTCTCGGTAAGTGACTTTCTCTTTTGTCACATGTACATCGCAGGTTCACATACATACTTCTCAACATAGTCACCACCTCTTTCAATGTTCCACTTAAAAATGGGGACATGTATCCCAGCTTCGTAAACCCACAGCTGACTATTGATGCAATCAATTATTTACAGTTTTTATTATTTTCACTTCTTCATCACTACCTGACTTAGCAACCTCAGACTTCAATCTCTCTGTTTCAATGAAAGAGGTAGTGAGGAGCAAACCTCATGGTGGCTGTAGAGAAATGAAAACTGCTATAAGGAATTGGCTAAGTCAGCATCCAGCTGCGTTTTACAAAGCTGGGATAAATGCTCTCATTCGTAGATGATGGAACACTGCCAATGAAAGAGTTGGTGACTATGTTGAGAAGTAGGGATGTGAACCTGTGATGTATAGCTATATCTTGATGTAGGATATTTTTGATCTATGGTTCTTATTTCTTATGTAATCAAACAGATTGATTTTACTATTTACATTGATCGGACTGTTATCTTCATCATTATTGTCATATTCACAATGTTTCGGCTGTTGTGCGATCCGCCCTTCTTCAGCTGATATGCGCTATAATTTCGAACCGAACTCTCTATTTAGTCCACTGGGATAGACTGTTTTAATTCCTTGTCTTTTCTTGATGTCTCAGTTTTAGTTACTCCCTTTTAGTAACTCAATTGTACAAGTTTTTTTCACTTCTGTTGTGACCAGGTATTGAACTCACAACTCTTTGGGTCAAGGCACTGAATTACTTTAACAACGTTTTTATCCTCATCTTCATTGTCATATTCAGAACTTTTCGGCCGTTGTGCGCTCCGGCATTCTTCAGCTGATATTGCTTTGCTTTTTAAGAACTCAACCCCACATATATATATGTTTTGACTCACCCTTGTTTTCCACAAACTTTAACTTCGAACAACGTCCAGAGTATAATTCGTATATCCGTCAAAATAACAATATTTTTAAAAGCACCTAATGATTGGGAATGAAATATCGTTTACCTCAAGTTAGGTTTGATATAAACCTCTCTCTCTCTCTATCTCTCTCTAATAATTGGTCGATGATGGCTCTTCACATCAGGATTCCTTCTAAGTGATTTCTACGTAATAAATTATGTAATTAGGTTGGCATTTATTAAATCGAAGTTATGGCCTGTTTTGTTTTTATGTTTTATGTTACGACCAAGTTCAAAGTGTTGTCTCAACGTAAGTCTCTCTTATGTTCGTAAATGCAAGCTTTTAGATTTCTAGCTGATCCGCCTATGTGGCTTTTCTGACATGTCACGAGTTTTATATCATAAATACTGGCATCTGATTTGTGATATAAAATCAGCGAAAATTTAGCACAAGCAATTTCAACACAGATCGCGTTGGGAATCGTATATTTGCTGTGTGTTTACCGAAACTACAGTGACCTCACAAGCAAACATTTGGCATTTTTGGAACATTTCCCAAATATCTTGTCTGTAAGAAGATAGTTTCAGGGTTTCAGAAATGGTCTAATTTTGTTCCAGCTCCAAGTAGTTGTCAAATTATAATCGTTTGAAATAAATCAAAACAGACTGAATGATTTATATTTATATCCTGGATAGTTGCTTTTCTGTTTGTTTGTTTTTTTGCTGGGGAAGTCATTGGAATATTGTTGAAATAAATGTTATAAGTAACAGGGTGGGGGTTTGATTTTGTTTAGTAGCATATCAACACCTCTATGGGTTATTTAATACCGGAATATAAATATTTTTAACACAATTTTATGACTGCAATTACGAATAAAATGTATTTTTAGTCACTTTACTATAAAATGTATTGTTGGTAATTACACTATAAATGTATCACTGTTCATTCTACGATAAAATATGTATTGTTGGGAATTTTTATATAAAAATATATTGCTGGTATTTTTACTATAAAAATGTATTTTTATACTTTCATAGTATATTGTTTTTGTTTGTCGTATTCACTATTTGCCCATAGGTGGGATCCTAACAGGTGATACCATTTCGAATCAAGGTGGATCTGGGAATAAAAGCAATTAAGAGGTGGTTTCACATTCCTCAAAACCTCCAATGTGTCGATCAGGGGCCTTGTAGAGAATTTTGGCTCTTCATTGCAAACCAAGGATTCTGTAGTCAGATTCATCTTGCTTGGAATAAAGTTCCCTAATTTGTTTTTTTCACCAAAAAGAGTAGCGTAAGTCAACCAATTCAACACACGTGTCTTCTATTGTAAAAGGAGGAAAACCAAACTTAAAGGAGTTATGAAGATTACCCTAAGCTTGTCTGCCAAGATGATGCTCTTCAGGACTATAAAAGGAAGAGAAAACAAACTCTCTCCCTCCCCCCTCTCTCTCTCTCTCTCTCTGAAAAGTAGAAGCGAAAACAGCCGAACCTCTCTCTACCTTCACTTCAAGGAGCATCATACTGTAAAAAAATATTTAGCAATCTAACATTTGTTTCATTTCACATTGACTTTATTTTTATAATCTAAAATATTTAAAATGTGATTTTTTTTTTATAGGTTTTGTATATAATTAATGTGAAAATAAGCTTAAAACTTACCCTTTAGAAATGAATTTTCTCATTTCTTTTTTAACCATTTGACATGTACATTTGTGTAATCTTTTCCTACCATTTAAGGGTTAATTGATTAACTATACAGACATTTCTTTTTATTCATTATTAATGATTAGATCAATAAAACTCATTTTGAGCCTAACAAATTCTATTCTGCAATATTATTTCAATAAATAAGCATCAATACAAAATGCAGCCTTTAAATATGCATTTTGTTTTGAAGATGCTTTGTTTTAGTTTGTTTTTTTTTTTACTTCAAACGGTACAAGGTTAGTTTAGTCTTTAAAAATTTCAAGTTTTGATATCAGGAAGCAAATCTCGTCTGGACTTGTAACGGATAAAACTAGAGACAACATAAAACAAAGATGACAAATTTTGGATAGTTGCTTTTTTGACTTTTGCTAGAAAAATCATTAAAATCTTGTTGACATAAATGTTACAATTGACAGGCAGGTTTAACTGGACAATTTAAAAAAAAATTACCTATATCAAATTGATTTTGGGATCCTACAATACCAAATTCTATCAGATTAACACAATTCATATTTTGCCCGATTTTTTTTGTTTTTTTAACTCATCTTCCAAACTTGGAATAATGCTAACAAAAAATGCTGGAGAAAAACCTTTTTCTCCTTTTTTAGTGAAAGTTCCCAAATATAAAAACAATTTAAATCTGCAAAATTTAAGAAAATTATACTTGGGAAGATATTTAAACCATACTCAGTTCCTTTCATACATTAAACTGATCATTACCAACTCTTAGCACTATATACAGGGCATCAAATATCAGTTTGGTATAACTATTTGTATTTATCAGAAAAACATAATGTAGGTATCTACACCTATGTTCTTGGGGTGATTAATATATTTTTATATGACCCTCCACCCCGAAAAAATGTGGTTAAATGTAAAGTTTTAGCCCTTTTGTGGAATATAAACAACATCAGAAGACACTTCCTTCAGTGAACACATATTGAAATGATGAGACGACATGCGTCTCGTTCAGTTAGTGTACCTACTACTTTAGCTGTAATATGTCAACAGGTTCAAGAGGCATTGAATAGAGTAACACAAGAGGATATTCGACATCTGTAAGATCGTAATACTCAATTGGGCAAAATTATTATTATTATTATTAATAATAATAAAAATAATAATAATAAACTACATCCGCGTCCTGGGTAAAACGATAAACTATGTCCGACAGCAAGTCTTCTGATCAGGAGGTTTTGAATAGCGGGGAACAACCTCTTAATTGCTGGAGTTCCCATGTCCACTCTGACCTGGGATGGTAGCAACAGTTAGGGTCCCTGCGATGAGAAAATAATTAACCCCTAATTTGCGGTTAAAACACTATGAAAGTGTAAAAATAGGTTTTAATACCAAAATACTTATTTGTAAAAAATTATTACCAGAAATATATTATTACCAGCAATACATTTTTGGAAAAAATATTTCCAGCAATACATTTTTTGAAAAAAAAAAATTACCAGCTATACATTTTTTATGAAAAAAAATTTAGCAGCAATAGATTTTTGAAGAGAAAAATTATTAGTAGCAATAGATTTTTGAAGAGAAAAATTTTTTACCAGCAATAGATTTTTGAAGAGAAAAATTTTTTACCAGCAATAGATTTTTGAAGAAAAAATATTGCCAGCAATAGATTTTTAGAGAGAAAAAATATTACCAGCAATACATTTTTTGAAAAAAATATTACCTAACAATAAAAAATTTTGTCGGTATTAAATAACCCATTGAGGTTGATATAAAACAAACCAAACCAAACCAATAATAATACATTGACGCAGTCGTAGATCGACTGCATTTACGATAATAGAGACAATGTGAATTCCATGATCTTGTCGATGGGTTGATAGTAAGTGCTACGCCAGGGCTACATACGATATTGAATTCAGAGCTGTTCTTCTCCTAGATTGATTACCAACCACGGCTAAAGAGCTCCGTCTACGCTGCTATTTAACTCATAGTTGGGGAAGAAATTAATTCATACTTTTCCCAAGGTTATTTGTGCAAAAGAGAATTTAACGAGCTCACAGATTTCTCTTTCCAAGTTGTTACGATATTCAGTCACCCCCCGCCACGAGGGCGTCATGCGGTACAAGGCCTTTTTAACGTGGGATCTCCGAGCCCGTGGGCTCGTCCCAAAAATATGCCCATTGAACCCGTATAAACGGATTCAGGGCCGGTTTACCTCCCCGAAAGAGAATCCGCCCTACGGCGTAGCCTCCTTCGGGTTCCTCCCCGCCCGAAGGCAGAGAGTTCAACCGATCAGCCGGTCAGAAAGTGAACGACTGACTCAAGTTGTTACATCCTAAAGAGAATAAACAATGTATTAATATGGATTTTGACTTCAGTCAAACTGAACAGGGCCGTCTTCCTACTAGAGTCGTTATAAAGCACAGCTAGAGAGCACTTTTGTGTTTCTATTTAACCCATTGCTGGGGGGTTGGATTCATCCCTTTCTTAAGGTTATTTGCGTGAAAGGGAATTTAACGAACTCGGCTGAAATTCGAACCCGATTCACCAATTTCTCGTTCCAAGCTGGTACATCCTAAAGAAACTCTACAGCGTATTAAAAAAGAATTTGGTTCAGTCGACGCACCCCTGATTTTCAAACACGTTCATGCATTTATCTACATATACCTTTATGTAAAGTAATTCAATATTAACATTACGTTTAATCGGGAAACAGATATCCGGGATGTTGTAATTTTACTTCAGTTCGTGTATTTGAAATTCCGAATTCGTTTAATGTTGACGGTCTCGTATATACTGGAGCTGTATAGGGATCCGATCATTTTGCCTGCGTCTTTAGCGATGGATCGTATATACGAGGTCCATTCCAGGTCGTGTGTGAGTCCAATATTCTCGCAAGGTACGGTCCTCCTCCTTGTGACTGGCGGTAGTTCGAGTTCTGACTTCCTTTTTAATTTGTTAGGCTCGAGTTTTAATTTCTTGATTAATTTTTTCACTCTTTCTTTCATCTTATTATTGTTACTTATTTACACCTAATAAATTTAAAAACGTGCTTGACACTCTTCTCACAGGTGAAGAGTGGACTTGAAGCAACAGAAATGTGTTTCTACAGAAGGATGCTGAGAATGTCATGGATCAAACATGTGAGAAAATAGAAAGATTATAAAGAATGGAAATGTTGAAAGAGCACATAATGAGGAAAGAGGGCTTGGAAAATTTGACACACATATTAAAAGCAAGATAGACGGAGGAAAGTAGCACATAACCTACCTAAAAATATTGTGTCAATGGATGGCATAACAGGGGCTAGGATAGATAGCAAAAACACGAAATTTACTAAAAGTTACAAAAATCAGGAAATTGTGGAGAGCCATGATCGCCAATCTCCTGAAGGAACATAGCATATAGAAAAAGAAGTTTTAATTTGTCTGAGTTTCTATTATCTAGCACTGAATTAAGTGAGCAGTGCACAACGAATTGACGCTGAACGACAAATATACTAAGTTTAATATACGCCTCAAGACATCCACTCTGCTAAGTGTATACTATTATATTCATGCATCGCAGCCAAATATGCGCGATATGGTAACAGTTTTTGATAAAATCAACGCATTGAATTGCAGGAGTAGCCCAACTAGAAATACATTCAAATCAGTTAACCCCGTCCGTTCAGTGTTAGGGTATCTGTTTGATAGGGCTTCCAAGTATCTAAATGTGACTACCAAATCGCCTTAGTTACCTTATCCTTTAAACTTAAAAAGAACAACGCCATGATTCTCTACCACTATCTCTATTTGTTAAATAATATTTTAACAGACTATTATTTTTTTAGAGAATTTAGAGATACGGGAAAATAAACGAAGCTGATTTTGATTAGCTAAAACTAGCGTGAGAATGTTAGATAAGGAAAGGGATTTCGGGGAGTTTTACACAACATATACGATGTAGACGTAGTACTTTCGTGTCTGGGAACTTGCTCTCCCAGTGAATGTGAGAGAGCGACCCCACTGGCTGGTTAGAAATATGCACCTTGACTTGTTGAATAAAACTAGATAAGTTTAAAATTCTTTTGTGAAGTTCGCTTTTATCTCCGAAATTAAATCAACTGCCGATCACCGGCTGTGAGAGAGAGAGAGAGAAGGCAACGTCAATATGAGTGAATCGACGCTGTCAACCAAGACCGCCTCACAACGAGGGGAATTATGCAACATAATACTCAATTTGGTACCGTAAGCAGGGCCCCCCCAGCATATTGGTAGGGCGCACAACGAGTGTTGCAACACGACGTGGAAAAGTTCGGAGAGAATTTTCGACTAGGATCTCACAAAAAAAAAAAAAAAAAAAAAATGTATTGTAGACATAAGGACAGAAAAAAAAATCTATAATCGAGAGGGAAGACATCTTTATCGTTGAGTCGACCCCGTCAACCAAGACCAACTCCAGAAGAGGTGGCATTGCAATATGTTCATCAACAGAGATGCATAGTGCGATGAACAGTGCATCAACTCTTATTATTATTTGGCTAATCTTATTTCCGTTGAGTTTTGTTGCAACTCTACTTAAATACCCGGATTTTACGAGAAAATACGACAAAATAATATTAAAGATTACTTAAAATTAAATGTCTAACATTGATAATGTATCCTGTTCTGTGATTTTCATAGTTTTAATGCCATGGCAAACCTAATATAATTTTCATTGTTTTTTTTTGTTTTTTTTCTTTTAATCATAGTAATGTACGAATCCTTTATAAATATACTCCTCTCCACAGTATTCTTTCATTTATTACCTGTGAACTGCCATAAATTCTTTGGAAATGTCGTGGAATTATTTACACTATTTACACAGTTGGGACTGTTGTCCTAATCTTTATTGCCATATTCACGACGTTTCGGTCGTTACACGTCCGGCCTTCTTCAGGTAATATTAGGTTGGTGCAAAAATAATGACGTAATAATGTCGTTTTTTGACGTATATATTAACGTCAAAAAACGGCATTATTACGTCATTATTTTTGCACCAAGCTAATAATTGTTGGAATTTCGAACCGAATCCGTTATTTTTTCCACCGGAGTAGATTGTTCTAATTTCAAGTGGCATGCCTTTGAATATCTCAGTCTTAGTTAATTCCCGTTGATATCTTATCTCTCCAAGTTTTTTGTTCCCTCTATTGTGGCCAGGTATTAAACTTACAACTCTTTAGGTCACGTCACTTTTGGATCAATAAACCGACGCTTTTATTCGCTGTGCCACGTTTCTTAAATAAAGGGTTCGGTTAGAAATTCAAACAAATATCACCCGAAGAAGGCCGGAGTATACAACGGCCGAAACGTCAGGAATATGGCAATAAAGATGAGGACAACAGCCCGAACAATGGAAATAATGTAATTAGTTACAATACCTCATCTCAAAAATATAGAAAGGTATTGAGGAGTGTTTACCCGTTACCCTTCCACACGGTTTTAAATTCGGAATAATACTTCTCTTAGATTGGATACCCACAAGGCGAGAGAGGCTAGTTTACGCTGCTATTTAAACTCACAACTAAAGGTGGGTGAGATGACAAAGATTCATATCTATGCCATTAGTGCAAAATTGAATGCACTAGACTAAAGCGAAATTTGATATCGGCTCGCAGTTATGCAACTCGCCTCATTCCTAAGTTTGGATATAAAAAAGGTGTATAGCAAATTTTTCGTGAGCGTTCAAATACTATTCATATCATGAATTGTATTATTCAAAGCTTTTTTCCCCCCTTGTAAACGTGTACAGATCACTAGCGCAAATCAATTCGATACCGCTCTCACGATTATAGCACGCCTTTAAGTTTTCTATCTTCCTAGATAATTATTTCATTCCTTCGGCTATCAGACATACCCGCAATCGATCTTCTCCCGTCCTAATGGTGAGGATGCAGGGGGACTAAAAGACTGGGGGTGCTAATTTACCGCCCCTTGATCGCGTAAATGCAGTGCAACGACCGTCACGGCAGTTATTGGCGGTGTCAATGACACTGACGTTTAGAATAATGGCTGAAGCAACAGCGGTGCCTTTGCAGCTTTTCGTGGAGGCTATTGGAAAGGGCTGGATTAAAAGAGGCGAAGACAGCAGCAGGCATTGATTCCAAGGAGAAATAAGCTGGTTTGTGTGCCAAAGAGATTTCCTTTTTTTTGTTCGAAACGAACACCTCTTCCATCAAACTTACAAGCTGGGACATTAGAGACAAAGTGACAAGCATCCGAAAGGGGGAAAATGATGACAAGTCGGCTTTAGAGGTGTAAAATAATAAATAAAAAAAATGATAGCGGTTATGGGGTGGTAGACAGATATGGAACAAAAGGAGATCAAAATAAGGAAAATAAATGCAAAAATGAAAAAAAAAACAAAAAACGGGAAAGGTTAAAAAAGTATGCTGTGAAGAGAAAAAAATAGATGTTAAGAAAGAAAGAAGAGAGGACAAAAAGAAAGAGAGAAAACAAGAAAGAAAGGAAGGAAGAAAAGAAAAAGGAGGAGCATAAAGAACGAAAAAAAGAAAAGAGAGGAAAAGAAGAGAGGAAAAGAAGAGAGAAAAAGAAGAAAGAAAAAAGTAAAGAGGAGAAAGAAAGAAGAGAAGAAAGAAAGAAGAGAAGAAAGAAAAGAAGAGAAGAAAGAAAAGAAGAGAAGAAAGAAAAAAGAAGAAAGAAAGAAACGAGAAACGAAAGAAAATAGGAAAGAAAAAAGAAAGAAAGAAAAGACGAAATAAAAAACGGGAAAGAAAAAGAGAATGAGAAAGAGAAAAGGAAAGAAAGAGAAAAGAAAGAAAAGAAATAAGTAAATAAATAAAGAAAAGGCGACATAAAGAAAACAACTAAGAAAGAAAGAAGAGGACAGAAACAAAAACAAAAAGAATAGATGAAAGAAAGAAAGAAAGAATAGATGAAAGAAAGAAAGAAAGAATAGATGAAAGAAAGAAAGAAAGAATAGATGAAAGAAAGAAAGAAAGAATAGATGAAAGAAAGAAAGAAAGAATAGATGAAAGAAAGAAAGAAAGAATAGATGAAAGAAAGAAAGAAAGAATAGATGAAAGAAAGAAAGAAAGAATAGATGAAAGAAAGAAAGAAAGAATAGATGAAAGAAAGAAAGAAAGAATAGATGAAAGAAAGAAAGAAAGAATAGATGAAAGAAAGAAAGAATAGATGAAAGAAAGAAAGAATAGATGAAAGAAAGAAAGAATAGATGAAAGAAAGAAAGAATAGATGAAAGAAAGAAAGAATAGATGAAAGAAAGAAAGAATAGATGAAAGAAAGAAAGAATAGATGAAAGAAAGAAAGAATAGATGAAAGAAAGAAAGAATAGATGAAAGAAAGAAAGAAAGAATAGATGAAAGAAAGAAAGAAAGAATAGATGAAAGAAAGAAAGAAAGAATAGATGAAAGAAAGAAAGAAAGAATAGATGAAAGAAAGAAAGAAAGAATAGATGAAAGAAAGAAAGAAAGAATAGATGAAAGAAAGAAAGAAAGAATAGATGAAAGAAAGAAAGAAAGAATAGATGAAAGAAAGAAAGAAAGAATAGATGAAAGAAAGAAAGAAAGAATAGAGGAAAGAAAGAAAGAAAGAATAGAGGAAAGAAAGAAAGAAAGAATAGAGGAAAGAAAGAAAGAAAGAATAGAGGAAAGAAAGAAAGAAAGAATAGAGCAATGAAAGAAAGAAAGAATAGAGCAATGAAAGAAAGAAAGAATAGAGCAATGAAAGAATAGAGGAAAGAAAGAATAGAGGAAAGAAAGAAAGAAAGAATAGAGGAAAGAAAGAAAGAATAGAGGAAAGAAAGAAAGAATAGAGGAAAGAAAGAAAGAATAGAGGAAAGAAAGAAAGAATAGAGGAAAGAAAGAAAGAAAGAATAGAGGAAAGAAAGAAAGAAAGAATAGAGCAAAGAAAGAAAGAAAGAATAGAGCAAAGAAAGAAAGAAAGAATAGAGCAAAGAAAGAAAGAAAGAATAGAGCAATGAAAGAAAGAAAGAATAGAGCAATGAAAGAAAGAAAGAATAGAGCAATGAAAGAAAGAAAGAAAGAAAGAATAGAGCAATGGAAGAAAGAAAGAATAGAGCAATGAAAGAAAGAAAGAATAGAGCAATGAAAGAAAGAAAGAATAGAGCAATGAAAGAAAGAAAGAATAGAGCAATGAAAGAAAGAAAGAATAGAGCAATGAAAGAAAGAAAGAATAGAGCAATGAAAGAAAGAAAGAATAGAGCAATGAAAGAAAGAAAGAATAGAGCAATGAAAGAAAGAAAGAATAGAGCAATGAAAGAAAGAAAGAATAGAGCAATGAAAGAAAGAAAGAATAGAGCAATGAAAGAAAGAAAGAATAGAGCAATGAAAGAAAGAAAGAATAGAGCAATGAAAGAAAGAAAGAATAGAGCAATGAAAGAAAGAAAGAATAGAGCAATGAAAGAAAGAAAGAATAGAGCAATGAAAGAAAGAAAGAATAGAGCAATGAAAGAAAGAAAGAATAGAGCAATGAAAGAAAGAAAGAAAGAATAGAGCAATGAAAGAAAGAAAGAAAGAATAGAGCAATGAAAGAAAGAAAGAAAGAATAGAGCAATGAAAGAAAGAAAGAAAGAATAGAGCAATGAAAGAAAGAAAGAAAGAATAGAGGAATGAAAGAAAGAAAGAAAGAAAGAAGAGAAAGAAAGAAAGTAACTAAGAAAAAAATTATCATGAAAAGTGATTTAAGAAAGAAGAATTCGTTCTGAAGTAAAAGAAGAAACCAATTAAAAATGTAATACTAAAGAATTGAAACTTATTTGCGTTTAATGTGCTTTTTTTTCTCAATTCATTCTCTAGTCTCGTCCATTCAATCCTTTTTACAAGTAAAGCATACAGAATATCTTTAGGATTTTCTTACACACTGAAATAATTCTGCCCCTCTAAACAAAAAACAACCTTAGCAGACATTTTAATACTAAAATAAGATTTTAACACAATTCATTTTCATACTAAAGAGTTTTAATGTTGAAATAAAGTTTTTAATATTCAAAGTTTTAAATGTAATGTTTGTAGAAGATCATTGACTTTGTTTAAGATTGCATTAAAATCAGTCTTACGGTCCGCGAGAATAAACAACAGGTTATAGTTCCAACTTTTTGTTTAACACTGCAGTATCCAGATATTGAATACACAAATCTTTAGGTCAATTTACTGCTTTAATCCACCGGGCCATGTGTTCTTGAGAACGATAGCGGGGGAATTTTGAGACTTATTAAATTAATATCTCCGTAACCATTTTTACCAAGCGCATATTGCAATTTTTTTGTTGTTATTGCTTTTTTCTAGCACTCCGCATTACGGGTTCCCATATTGTATGCGTGTTTATGGTTGGCTGACTTAGGAGGTTTTTTAGGCCTAGTATATGTGCCGATTCCTTAAGTTTTCGTATTTTCCAGTAATGCTCTCTCACTATTATTTCAACCTCATCACACATCGGGTGGTGATCTCCCTTTTTCCTGCATATGTGGTCAGCTAGGGCTAATTTTTCTGTTTCCCCTCATGTTACGTCTTTACGATGTTCTTGCAGTCATACCTTAAGAGGGCGGCCTGTTTCTCTTTTATATTTCTTGCTGAAGAAGGCCGGAGCGTACAACGGCGGAAACGTCATGAATATGGCAATAAAGATGAGGACAACAGTCCGAACAATGTAAATAATGTAAATAATCACTGCTTTTGTGTCTAATAAATCCTTTTAAGTCTCCATGGAAAAAAGAAATCATTTTCCCTCCATCCCTATCTCTATATTTAGTAAAAAAAAAATAAGTAAAAAGACAAAGTATCGAATGCGAATATGAATTTTTATAAACAAATTTTGACCTATTGCTGAACTATATAACTTGTAGAATAAGTATAGATATAAATCAATTTTTTCTGATACTGTCGCTAGTAATATATATGTGCAGAAACAATTTAGTATTATAATCTAAGAAAGATCAGTAGAAAAGTATATAATAAGGTAGAAAATATATAAAGGACGTGAGTTATAAATTTAAAAGTTTTGCATGATTGCAATGTTAGATCTTTAATGTGCCTACGAAAAACAGTAATTTCAAATTTTTGGTTTTACTAATAACTCAATAATGCATATTTTTCCTGCAGACATGAAAAACAAGGTTCGTTCAGAGATCTGCAAGTTCTGGCTTGTTTGAGGATTTTCCATTTAACCTTAGGTTGTAAATAGAACTGTTCATAATCATTTATTTGGTTCTCAACAGTCGAGATGCAGCCGTAGTGAGCTAGTTGATTTTATCCATATGTCAAAATTATAGTAAATACATATATATATATATATATATATATATATATATATATATATATATACATATATATATATATATATATATATATATATATATATATATATAATCTTTTTATATGTGTATTGAGCATTTTTAATACTGTTTCCTGGTAGTCATTTTAAGAGTTTTTAATTTATATTGAATTTAAAGTAACAAACATTTTGGGAATTTAGAAAAAATTGTTTTAAATTCAGTTTAAAATATCTTCCAAAACATTGAGAATTGAGGAAATCAATTTTCTTTAATTCGCCAAGAAATTAGAGTTAAAGTGAGAATTTTCAGCTCCGCAGAGTTTGTAATTTGAAGAACTGGTATAATTCTGAATTGGAATTTCGACCCAAATCGGAAGTTTCACCCAAGTCGGAGTTTTCAGCTAAAATCGAGCATAGCCCGAATATAGATATATAGAGCTAAATTCATGTTTTAAAGTTTCATGGTGTAAACTGAAAAATTCAAAGTTATTTCTTCGAAATTATCATTGCTGAATTCTAAGCTGGAACAGAAGTCCCTCTAATTTTATGCTTCAATTAGCCCTCCCTAGGATCTAGCTTAAAAGACCGCTCGCAGTACGGCTTTTAAGCAGGCTATTTCTAAAAGGGAAGATCTGTGTTTGCTTCTTACAGAAGTTTACATGCCAAGAGTTAAGACTTTCCTAATAGCTTCATCATAATGAAAACCATTTGGCAATTGACAACGAAGAAGATAATTGTCCCTGAAGCCAGAAAAAATATTCAGTGGAGATTTAGAAGAAGATCTGGAAGACCTGATACTAAATCAGGATATTATCTTTATGAAACTGTTAAACCTAAATCCAGAAAGGTCTGCTGGAGTGGTGGGGAAGCTCTTCAAAAGTATTAAAAGTTGCGCGTGAAATTGACACCATTGTTGAGTATATTGAAAAAGATTGGCAGCTTACGGCCACATCACGTTGAAACTCCAGTTTTCGTACGAATGCCGAAGCTAAGCAACGTCGAGCCTGGTCAGTACCACAATGGATAGCAACTTGACAATACCAGGTGCCGTAAGCTTGGTAGTGCGGGTGGGGTAATGGATAATGGCTCGAAATTTTTAATCGGAGATTAAGTTAAGCAACGTCGAGCCTGGTCAGTACCTAGATGGGTGACCGCTTGGAAATACCAGGTGCTGTAAGCTTGGATGTGTGGGTAGTGTGGGTAGTGTAAAATTGTTAATCGGAGATTAAGTTAAGCAACGTCGAGTCTGGTCAGTACCTAGATTGGTGACCGCTTGGAAATAACAGGTACTGTTAGCTTGGATGTGTGGGTAGTGTAAGGGATAATGGCTCAAAATTGTTAATCGTAGATTAAGTTAAGCAACGTCGAGCCTGGTTAGTACCTAAATGGGTGATTGCTTGGGAATATCAGGTGCTGTAAGTTTCGATGTGTATGTGGGGTAATGGATAATGGCTGGGAATTGTTCATAGGAGAGCTGAGTTCCAATTCCAGCTATGCTTTAATTAGTAAGGCTTGTATCACTTTATTATTATTATCTCAAAAAAAAAAAAAAAAAAAACTTAAAAAATATTTTGTTGCTTTAAATAACTGGCAAAAAGGTCCTAAATAATCAATCAACCAGAAAGATTGGCAGTGATATTCTTCTAGTTAACTGGAAATTAGCAAATGTTATAGCTATTTAGAAAAAAGGAGTGAAAAGAAATCCGTTTCGTCTACGCGCCAATCTCAACAACACCAATTGGCTATAAAGTACCTGAATCTATAATACTAAATTCTATTACGGTGATTTAGATGTGGCTCAAGAGCGAAAGTGTGGGATACCTAGTGAGTATCAAGCTCACTACTCATTCGTAATCGATCTAGCAAGACAAGCTTGCTAAGCTTTACACCACAACAAAGAGCCCAAATTGATTTACTAAGCGTAGCTTAGATGTGGCACAAAGCCAAAAGTATGAGGAACCTAGCGAGGATTGAACTCACTATTTAATCATAACTCTTCTTACGACACAAGCTCGCCAAACGCACCGGAATTGATTTATTAAGCGTAGCTTAGATGTCGTAAAAGGTCGAAAGTATGGGGCACCCAGGGAGGATCGAACTCACTATTCAGTCGTAATTAATCTAGCAAATCGTCGAAGTGGCCCCACTAGATTCTTATGAGTCACCTAAGGAAATTCAAATTGATACTTGAACATGGACAGTGGTGGACAGCTCAGGGTGTCAACTTACCCGATGACAGGTGGGCCCCTGTGCCGTGTCCCTTCAGGGTGTGATTTTTTTCTTAAAAGATGAGTTTAACATAAAACTACTGTTGTTGACCTATCCTATTAATGACAGCTCAAAATTTTCTTTGCGACACCTCGAGAAATTTTAACTTTTTAAAATGTCTTTTCTTATACTCCTCATGTAGCATAAAAACAATTCTAAGTTTCATAAAACCTATAGAATAATAAAAAAAAAATTTATAAAGTATTAGTTATATACAGTTAAAGAATTTATTCCTAAAAAATAATATCAGTTTCTAGATTCTAACTTTTTTTTGCTGATATATAGTCCATTTTTACACGATTTTTTGGAGGTGATTTGACCGAACACTATGGTTATCGACCTATGACCTTGAAGACAGCTCACAGACAACGTTAATAGTTATTTGTTTAAATGTACTAATTTACTTTGAAACAATCTAACAAATATTGGATTCTTAGAATATTTTCAAATTTGTTTCTTTCATTTTTAGTCCTGAATGGAAATTCGATGAATGGTAACTGACTGGGCTAAGGTATAAAAAAACTCTAAATCCCTATTTAAATACCAATAATTATAATTATTTCCTGTTTTGTGGACTAGCTTCAGGCTAATATCTTAAAGATAAAACACATTTCAATTTAAACGTTTTTTTTTTTTTTTTAGAACGTCCATAGGGATATTAAAGAGGGTTGATCAAGTTCAAACTTCAGGAGAAAATTAACTGTTTTCTTTTCTTTTATATTTCGTACTTAACGATTACTTTTCAACTTTTAAGCTGCCTATGAATTTGTAATTTTAAGAATTTTGCTTTGGAAAGATTTACAAGTTCGGGTACCCCGACATTTCGCTGATATGATCAAATTTAAAATCTAAATTGTATTTTAAATGGACAATTACATTAAAAGTATTCCATTTAAATAGTCATAAAAATGACTTCAAAAGCTGTACATTTCAATTTATATATTTACATGTTAATTATTAGCAGTCGTGATGTATTGGAACATCCAGAAAAGGCTATAATTGGAAGACAATTTCAAAATAATACGGTTGTTTCCAGGTAGACTTAATAAATAAATAGACTACGATAATTAATTCAAAATACAAATCCTTATTTAAATAATCTACCTCCAGGACATATTTTGAAATTGCATAGTCCTCATCACTTTATGTAAAATAAAGCATTTTAAAATAATTATTAGAAAAATGTAAATTCCTTGAACAGTACATTGCAATTACTTAACTTTCATATACGAACACTTTTTAACTTGTGATATATTGGCTATTTTTTCTACAAATTCTGTAGAAAATAATGTCGTAGATATACATTTGTTTTTTTCAATCAGTGAATCTTAGCTGCAAGATGGATAACTAAAAAGCAGGAACAGTTCAGTCTGCGCAACTGTAATATCCAATCAACGCCATGTAATATTTTTTTAAATTACTTTCAAAGTCGTAAAGGATGTATTACCAATATCTTTGTAGATTTATTTATTAACGGTTATCAAGTCTTGTTTAAAATCAAAATACTATAATTTTGCCATTTTCGAAAGAAAGAATACTGAAAAATATCGAATTATTAATCGATTTTATGAAAGAGCTACAAAGAATACTCCGCAAAAATATCAAGTCTTTGTTACAAACTACAGACCTGTGAGAAGTTAAAAAATGTTCAAAAAGTAATTTCTAAATCGACTCTTCTTTTGGTTTCCGACTTTTAATTTCAGTATTTCTTCAATAACTTAACTTTAAAATGTGCAAACTCGATACTCAATTAAAATTCATCAAATTTAGAGGTGCAATCTCGCAAAAAAGCTTCTGCAAAAATGAGAGCCTATTTTAAAAATATTTTCATTAATAAATGCCGAAATTCGGGTCGATGTTTAAAAATCGACATGATTTTATGACCCTGCAAAAAGGCAATGATATTCTTATAGTGACAGTATTTATACAAAGTAAACAAAATTTTAAAATGCAAATATTTCACATTCTACTTAAAACCTACAAAATAATATCCGATTTGCTTAACTTCTTTCAGGTTTTGATTAGTAGAAGAGAATCGACTATACAATTGTTTTATAAAAGTTTCATAGTTTTTTTGGGTGTTTTTTTTTTATTCACGTGTCCAATTTTCATGGCTGAAAATTGGAGACACCTACGATACATTCAGTGACGGCCCAACGGTTGCTGGCACCCTAGGAAAACATGAATTTCGACGGCCTCGCAAGTATAAATTTATAATAATTTATCCAAGGAGAAAAACTGAAAGTGTAGAATAACGAGT